>JAECUM010052165.1:0-31104 GCA_016617855.1 Megalonaias nervosa | reverse complement strand
TTTTTTTTTTTTTTCTGTTGTCTTATCCTTATGCTCTGTTTTAGTTTTACATTTTAAGCAATACGTTTGCGACATGTTATATTCGATTGCCACACAAAACTGCAACAACTTGATCGCCACACAACATTGTGTCACACAAAATTTATTGCTGTCATCATTGTTTTTTCTGGGAAACCTATCGAATTGCAAAAATAAACTGTAAAAAATCAGAGGATTGGGACATCTGCCGGATAAACATAATACAATAATAACCACAAGCTGTTGTCAAAATTAGCTGTTGTTGATTAGGCGAAAGACATATTTTTAAAAATTTAAAAAAAAAAAATTTTTTATAAGATCGCCCGGAGGAAGTCCGAACGAATCAATATAATTGTTTTTGTTAATAGCCACCCAATGTGTCCCAGAGCCGTCATTGAAGTCTTGTATATTGACTACACACGAACCACCTGCTGGTACATTATCTAATTCGTCTTTAGAATGTACTCCACGAAATCTGACAACGTCATTCAATTTTTCGAGTATATCAAAATTACTCAACTGCGTCTGGTTCCTGGTAGAGTCATTCCACGTCCTATCCCTAACAGATTTGGAAGCAGACTGCCTGCTAACCCTGCTAAAATTGGAGCGATTGGAATGATCCCTCCTTGTTTTGTTCGTTGTCGAGGACGCCTTGTTTTCTTTGTTTTAGTTGTTGACGATCTTTTAGCTGGCACTTTATTTTTTATTGTTACATAAAACTACAGTGACTTACGCGGTGACGAAGTCACGATGACATCGTCATCAACGATATATGTTTTAGCTGACCCTGATACAGCCCCAGATGCGGCTGCTAGCCCTAATGTTCCTAGTATTGGCAACATGTTGGGTATTACTGTTTTAGGTATCACAGAAACTGCTGGTTCGAGAAATCCACCGTCGACCGCTATGCGGTTAGATATTGTTATTATTTGTGCAGTGGATAATTTAAGCACAAACGGTTTTCCCCGGCTGAGTTTATTGATTTGCTGTCGCGTTAACATTGCTTTCATTGCGGCCGTGGAGACTGAAGCCAACGACGGAGTCGTTGGGGATATCATTATGAAACAGAATTGCAACCGCTGCTGATAACTTTTTAATTTGGCCGGGCGTTAGGTATATTTCTCTTGTTGTGTATTCCGTTTTCATTGTTTATACTTGTTTGTCTCACAAATTATACATGGACTGTCATTTTTCCTTTGGGTGCATCAATTGTCAAAAATCGATCACTAACAACTAGCGCGTATACGTTGTATTGCATGACTCCTGGCATCACGCCAAGCGTCCAAGTGACTTCAATATCAGCAGTCGAGCTGATAGCTTGTTCGGGGTGCTTTGAAACGTCAAAACAGAAGATAGGATATAATAATCGAAATTCTTCTATTGATATCTGAGACCCACTGTCAGCGTCCTGATATTTTTGCATTGCCTCCATAAGATATATACATGGCCGAGATATGTTTTTTTTGTGGCATTATCAGCAAAATTGCATCCGATTGCACGCTCAGGATATTGTCTAGAATTTATCCTAACAAAAATTCGTCCGACATCTGTGTTATCGAATACGGAGTTGTTCATTTCTTGATCATTACGACGCGCCTGCTGTTGAAATACAATAAACAAATGTCGAGGTAATTGTTCACTTGACGTAGTTGTAACACGCCATGTGTAATCAGTTGCATTAGGAATTGCTGTTTGATAAATTCTGTTTTGCTCAAAATATATCTTTTTTGTCCAAGAGGTCAATAGTGATTCGAGTTCCATCATTTTACCCACCGACGGAAAAACGCGTGGCATCCACAGAGCTAATCTTGTAATAACAAACTGAACTTCAGCCACTCCATTAGCGCACATTATACAATCGTTTTGATCAGCTCGATCTAGAATAAGCGTATGCTTTAGTCCGCGAAAAACTTTGTTGTAATCACGGCAAAATCCAAAGACTGTGCTTAACGGAAGCATCGTTGTTATTTGGCTAGATTCTGCAGCAAATTCCTTTCGTTTGGAGTATCCCTCGTTATAAGTTGATCGTCGTGCATTTCCAAATGCGCTTCTTATTGCAGCTGCTACTATAGTACCACCAGCTGCATCTGCGGTTAATGCTGCAACAGTATGTTGTGCAGCTGCATGAGCTCCAGCTGGTGTTAGAATAAGTCTATTTCCAGCATCAGCATCAGCTAGTGCTCCAGATTTAAATTCACCTCTAATAGTTGTTCCAAGTCCGGTGTCCTTAAACCACATCATATTTGTGGCCATAGATCTCGGGTAATCATCACTGAATAGGTAAATGCATTAAAATATCTTCTACGGTTTGATTGACCTGTTGATACCGTGCGCTTTTAAACAAACTCAAGCCGTTATTGACAAATGCAATTTTTGCGCCAGCTGCAATATCACCGCCTATCGCAGTTAATAACTGACCACGAACTTCTAATACTGCCTTCTGCGGTAATGGAAACACGTCCTCGTCATGTGTATTAAAAGTTCTGACACCAGCTTTATTTGGTTCGTTCGAGTTCTCATCCAGGTATTCAATATATTCAAATTCCGTAACTATGTTGTCGGTATCATTTTCTTTGGCAAGATAGAGACAATTTTTGACTGACATTATTTATTTTATTCCACACAAAACTGCAACGACTAAAATGCAGCAGGCGTTATTCTTGTTTTCGCTACAAGTTTACGTAATACATCTTCACCGCGCGGTGATAATAATTTTGTTATGGTAGCTATCATATCTCGTTTTGTTTCCGCTGTTGGTGCAATACCTGATATTGTTCGTTTTATTTCCAATGCTGTCTGCAATCCACGCTGTGGTTTGCCTTTAATTTTATCAGCAACTTTTTGACCTAATGCGGTACCAGCTGTGCTAGCAAAAGCTTTACCTGCGTCAAGTGCAATTGGTGCAACTTTACGCGCAATTCCTGGGACATTTTCATTATTTTTTGTACATATATTTCCAAAATATCCGCCTATGATTTTTCTCCGGTAAACTTATTTTGGTCTCATTTTATATCAAATAGGTTGTACAAAACTTATTTTTAATGGACTCACAGGTGCAAGTAATAAGTATTAACCTCGTTATTCAAATCCAGTTGTCGTCCAGATTGATTTGTTAGTTGCATTGTTATACTCGTTATTTGATTTTCAGGAGTAATTGGATAATATATTATTTGTCGAGGAGTAATTTGCATTAATGACCCTGGTGGGACATCGGGTGAAAAACTGTAAATCGTTTGACTCTGGCTACCTCAATATTGTATGTACTTCAGTTATATTTACTGGCAGGTCACTGTCATATGTTATAGTTTGTTCTGTAACACTGCCGTATCTCTGGTTTTTAAAGCCTAACAGCGACGTAATACTAGTCGCTGGTGAGAAGTCGATTATCAAATTAGTTTTTAATGTAATTCTAGCTCGTAGCGTATTATAGTTTGGAACGAGCTCAAAATTGTCCGCAGGGGGTTTGCCTATCAGTTCTTTTATAGTTTTATTAATATCAGTCACGTTATATGCTCCCTTTGGTATTTCAACTGATTTCCATGCGCCAGAATTAAATGTAAAGTCATCATTAAAATTTTCTTTCAAATTTGCCATGAAGCGCCATACTGTAACATAAATTAATACGATTTCGTACTATTTGTTCAGATCTAGTATTATTGGCGGATTGTAATAGAAAAGTTTGCGCTGTCACTCAATGTTTGTGAAGAATCAAGTAACAATGTTGTTGACATTATATAAGATCGTTATGTAAAATTTCGTACTCGGACGATGTTAGTAATCTTCTCGATCTAAGATGATCTAGCATATCATTAATTTCGTTGTCGATTTCAGTGCTTTCATTACCTGCTTCTTCAGATGATACCAATAGCAGTAATCTGTCAACTATATCTGTGTTTGATGTAAATACTTTAACGCCAGATCCGGTTTTTTCTCTTTCCTCTGGTAATCTTTTATCTCGATTACGTTCGTATACATTTAACAGTCTTTCAAAATTCCAACCTCTACCATAACCTCCTGGTTTAATTCTGTACTGATGTGCTGTTTCATACAAAGTCTCAGCGACAATTCCTTCTCTTATAATATCAACTACTTGTAAAAAATATTTCGTCTTTGTTATTTTTGTTATTTCCTCACCAGCATTTAACCCTGTTCTCATAATTTCTCGTAATTTTTCTCTTAAATTAATGTTTTTTGTTGTTGGCCAATCTCGAATTTTTTCAATGTCTTTGATATCATGTTTAACAATAAAATCATCATATTCCTGATCTATTTTTTTACTCCGTGCACTTTTTCTGTAAAATATTGTTTTACTTTCAGTAGGCATTATTTCTATGGTAGCTTCAGTTATTCTCTTTTGTTTCTCAGCTAATTCCTCAGTTTTTTTCGACACATTCTCTATCAACTTCTTTAACCCAGCTGGATCAATCGTCAATCTTGTAATAGCATGTTGAAGCATAAGAGGATTGTTCATTAATCTGTTAAATTCAGCCTGTCGCGCAACAGGATCAACAATATGTCTCACAAGTTCAGTTACAATTTTGCTAGTTTCTTCTTTTGGTTTCTCTCCGAGTAAACCTAACAAACCTTTTTCTTGTATTTTCTTTAGTTCTTCTGGAGATATTGTTGACACTTCTGTTAGCTTGCCAATTAATGTCTCAGTAACAAGTTTAAGGAAACTAGCGGCTGCTTCTTCTGCTTGAACTTGTCCTTGGCGAGAGTCTTCCACTTTTTTCTTAAAAGCAGCTCGAGTTGCACCAAATTACTTTAGTAACTCGATTCTTTTTTGACGTTCGTCCATTGTTTATATTATATACGCGCTATAAAATTTTGTCTAGAGAAATGTGTCAATATAACAACAAAATACCTTAGCTGGATCACGTGCGAGTTTATCAAATAAGAAAAAATTGTATTTGTCTTTGGTTGCTTGATGACATAATTCAATAAATTTATCTTTTGTTACGTCACCGCATTACTCGTTTGCAATATTTCTTACATCAACATTATCTAGTCCGGGAAATAATATAAAACATCCCGTATTTCTCCTAATAAATCTGTCAATGTTGTAAAATCCCTGAGCAAGGTAGACAGAATTACATCTTTTATTACGCGACAGTGAAAAGTACGATTTAATCTTGTTCATCTCTTCATTGTTATGCGGGATATCGTCAAACAGAACCATTTTATGTTCGGACGAATCAAGTTCATTTACTGGAATTAATTCCTCTTGTTGTTTGATCATAAATATATCATCACCAGCGTTAAGCTCATCACGAAGTTTGTCGTTATATTCGCTCAATAATTCGTATTTATCCTGTTGCGGATTAATCGTAAAAATATATACCCTATCATAGTTTAAGTTGTCGTTGAGTAAAATATTTAATAATAGATTTGTTTTACCAGACCCTGTACGACCAACGATGAGGTAGTGGCAATCTGGAAGTTCATTGTTATGCTTGTGTTGCGCCAGCCGTTCTGTGTCAAAGTTTAATATAGGCGATGGTTTTGCCATCGTTATAAATTAAACTGACATAAAATTGTCAAACAATAAACAAATAATGAGCTATTACACAAAATTTGGAACTACATTAGGCGATTCGTCAACTGCAAGTACAACAATAACTGACGGCAGTATTGATTTATCAAGCTACTTAAAAAATACGTGGTGATACGGTGACAGGTAATTTGTTGATGTCAAATCATCGAGTACTAGGTTTGGAAACAGCGTATCCGCCAATAAATGTTGCATTACACAAGCGGTAAGTTATGCACAACTTAAATCCGTCGATGATAATAAACTGCCACTGACAGGAGGAACTTTAAGCGGTAACTTGGAGATATCATGAAAAAAATATAATTTGGAGACCGGGTATCCATCGGCAAACTTAAATCAAACCCAAGCGCTAAGTTATTTACAGTTAAAGTATGTGCACGGCAACAAGCTTGACAAAACCGGTGGAACGGTTACAGATATTTATCAACATGTCAAGTAAAAAAATTATTGAGTTGGAAACTATGTATCCGCCAGCAAATGCAGATAATATGCAAGCGGTAAGTTATGCGCAACTAAAATCAGTTGACGAAAATAAACTTAACAAAGCCTGCGACACAATGACAGGTAACCTGATAATGAGTAATAACTCAAAGATAACTGGATTACCGGCAATCTCGCCACCAGCTAATGAAACTGATGTTATTAGTTATGGTCAGTTAACAGAAGAACTTGCCCCATATTTTAAACGATCCGGTGGACCAATGTCAGGCAATATAAACATGAGAAACAACAAAATAACTACGAGATATATTCCAGTTAGTCCTAATGATCTGACAAATAAAACCTATGTTGATAGTCTGTCTGGTGGTGGTGCAAGACGAACCAAAAACAATGTTGGGTATATTTCAACACTTTTTAAAGCAACTGACAACCGAGTTGGGTTTGAGGTAAGCGCATCTTCGTATTATCCTGAAAATTATCCTCATTACGCTTTCTCTGATAGATACGAATGGACGACCAACGGAGAAGTTGAAAGTTTTTGCATCAAAATTAAATGTCCCACTGCAGTTGCTATTTGGCAATTTCATTTGCGCGGTCGATTAAATTCTAGTGTTGGTCGAATTTATATTTGGCGATTGGAAGGATCTACCAAGTCGATGTTATTGTCAGGCGGTAATGATCTCCACTGGATAACATTGTATAGTGCAGAGAACACGTATATCTCAGCAACACAACATTTTACAGTTCCAGCAGAAAATACCGTTAAAAAGTACTTGTATTTTCGAGTCTATGTTGCCACTGCTGAACTGAGAGCCTTTCAAATATAGACACTCGATGACCAAATTTAATCTAATATCGTATAATAAAATGTCAATGCAAATGCCAAGACAAATAATTACATTCATTGCGAGAAAATTTTATGATAATATATTTAACCCTAAAATAGATTTTGGGGATAAATCACTATCAGCACGTGTAATAAATACCAGAACAAATTTTTCAGTTCGAATGATAAACTCTCAATTGTGAGAAGAAGAAAAAAAAAATTATTCTTGTTATGCATATGCGAGGATCACAACTGAAAGAAACAATAGAAAATTTTGATGTGATAAGCAGATACTGTCATCCTGATGATTGTCTAGAAGAAAAAAACAAGTTGAAATCCTGTTTAAAAAAATATTGCTTGAGCTTGATTTTGGAAATTTAGATTTGATAATAAAATCGAACTTAATAAAAGCACGAACATATGGTGAAAGAGTAGATAAAAAAGAACGAGTAAACCCTAACCATAATGATCTCGACAAACTATTGGAATCTGGGATAATAGAAATAAGAAGAAACAAAAAGTTATCTAATAGTTTTTTAAAAAGAGAAATTTTGAAGTATCTCGGCATGTACTACAACTACAAAGAAACCCTAATTAAAATCGTTACCATAACACTGGATACGGAGTTCATTATAAAAGCGTACTTAAACGCAATTTTACCAATGATGCGCAAAAAGACCCAGAATTGGATCCAATTATTGTTGACAGGTCTCTAAATATAATAAAAAATTTTGACGATGAAATTAGTGAACTTAATAACATTGAGCGAGAAAAGTGTTTTGAGAAAGTAACACAAAGTTGGAAGCAAAGATTGATTCTTATTACAACATAGGTGAAGCAGACGATATTCCATTTCCAGCAATCTATCGCTGTAGACAATTGTCATTATGAAATTATTACAATGAAATCGAGAAAATATTTACGCAACCATATGAAAAATTATTGCTTAAAGTAAATGCTTTTACTCGTCTTAACATTATTGAACAAAACTCACTCTGAAAATTAATGCTAGCAAATTTCGTGGTCGCATACGCAATTGTCAGACAATATCTTGTTCTCAAAAATTTTTTGTTAGATGAAATAAGCTTGGTATTAGGGTATATTTATGAAACAGAAAAAGATTACGGTAATTTGGTGAATGAAACAGATTTGTATGAACGTGAAATATCGGACATTTTTGATTCATATGCTTGGTTAAAAAGAATGAGATACTAAAAGATAAACGATATGATGATACTTCGTCAGATGTTTACAACAAATACAGAGAGCTTTTAGTTGTCAATCATAAGTTCCGTGAGTTTCTTGATTCAATTGTTGGCATTAGAACTTTTGTCTTTGTATAAAAGAATTGTAAGCAAATATTGTAGAATGAAACAGCACACCATAGATTTCAATCATATTTCAGAAAATATTCCAAAACAAGATGTTGACGCACTAATGCAATATTACAGGTTTTATCAAAAACAACTCTGGTGTGTAAAACAATGTTACAAATATTACAGTAGAATACTTCGAGTAATATCATATTTGCTATTGCTAATGACCAGCTCTGGAATAATCTCATGTGGAGCATGAATAAATCCGTTTTTGTTAATAATATCTGGTGTTGGTGTTTCTCTTTCAACAGCATGTAAGAAAATTGAACCACGACTTGAAACTAAAAATATGCTTGTAAAATAGCAAGTATCACTTATAAAACATTACTTGACAAAATGCGATTATATTTGCGAGGTGTAAAATATGATATGGACGATTTAATACGCGAGTTCCGTATTATTGACAGTATGTTAACAGATATCCTGCCAATGAGAGTAAGTAGGTATGAAAACAGTTACAGTAAAAAATACGGCGAATGAAATTTTATCTGAACTTTAGAAATAATACGACATAATCTTGAGCCAGAATCCCCGTTGGTCTACTGAGCCAAAATCGATAATGTGAAACCGCCTAGTCTCAATAATAGAAGTATAATGTAAACCTCCTAGGGTCTCTGGTTTAGAAATCTTATAAATTTTATCTAAACTTGATAAATAAACTTGGGATTATCTAAAGTGATGGTGGGATAGGGTCTCTGAGCTAGAAACCCTCGGAATGTGAAAATGATTGTTCTATCACTAGCTATCACCTGGTCCCTAGTATGAAATAAGGTCTTTGAGTCAAAATCAATGATAGAAGCCTCGGAAAATGAAACTATATCTTCTATCACTGTCTATCACCTGGTCCCTAGTATGAAATAGGGTTCTTGAGGCAGAAACCTTGTTTTCCCTTACTAACATATTATTACAAAGATGTAAAATGTTCACCTCACTAGCGGCCACCTTTTATGCCAAATGTGTCCAGAACCAATAATTCATTCATATCGTAAGGAAAATAATCTGATTATCTCTATCGTCGATACCTGTCTCCCGATGTAAAGTTTACATTACTGAAAGAAGTGTTGGCTAAAGTACATGCAACACGAAGATTAATATTATATCATCATGTATTAAAGCCGACGTTTACAGGAAATGGTGTCCGGCTTCACACATCTGTCGAGTTCTTCTCTTTGATGATTACAACCTGACGTAATTGTCAAGATCATAACATGGTCAGCATATGATAAATATAGAATTATTGGAATAACACACACACAAAAATTAACCTTGAACAAAATAAGGTAGCAGACAAAGACCGAGCAATCACGAGACAATACATCTAGCGCTTCCTTTACGAAGAAGGCATTTCGTCCACTCTACAAAAGTTTCGTCTGCATAATTAAATAGCATACAGTTAGCACCATCCGAATAAATCATTACCACATCATTAACATCTCATCATGTAAACTGAGACGTATTACTTTAGAAGAAAGTCGCTTCTACTAGACAACATCGGGAGGTCGGGAGGAGGGACTTGCAGGACAATTTTATGTAGGAAAGACTCGAATAGAACAAATTTATGCTGAAAAGACTCGAAAAAACAACGTTGTTACATATAAGGAGATTATTCAGCAGCAGTGGGAAGATGGAGCAAATGGAAAGATAATGATGCATGTACCAAGATTTAAATCACGTTTGATTGGTTTGGCAATGTGCATGATAACAATACCCATTCGCATATCACGCATACGTCAAGAATAAGAGCTATTAATGTAGATCCAGTTGAAATAAGTCTATTCTTAAGACAAGTAGGACCTTGTAATAATTAATGTTACTTTTAAACATTACATATACTTCTCATAAAAAGTTAGTCCCCATATAATAAGCTCAATTTTTCTTCGTTAACATTACGTTGTCAGAATTGTGTAGTATTGTTTCATACTTTACGGTTTCATATTGCACGACACGTGTGTCTAAAATGGTATTGTGCATTAAGAACTACTTAGCAAACAAACAATGTTCGCTCATCTAGTAGATGCAAACATTCAACTGAAGGTTTTGGTACGAAACTAATAGCATCAGAGGTAGTAAGCCAAAACGATGAAGTCTTATTTCCGCGATAGGAGCCATACAGGTTAAAGATGGGGTCCTACCAACAAGGAGCATTCAAGTGACAGGGCAAAAACATATGTTTTCCTTAGCTGAGAATACGACTGGGAATAAATCTGCTTACATTTATGCATCCCGTATTTCATCCAAATAAACTTTCTCAGTTCTGCAAATGACTTGACCTATATCATGGGATACAATACTTGATATACACCGTACTGTAATTTCGACTACATTTCTAACTGAAAATACATTCTTCTTAATGCACTCAACACGAATGAATGTGGTATTCCATAACGTCATTTTGATAATTTCAATTAAAAATATTTGCATTGTCCCCACACTGTGATTCCAAACAATCAGTGTCAGAACAGAGACACAAACACACGTGCATATGATTTAACAGCTCAAAATCACATATACATCGTACGGAATTGAACCAATATATCCATTCCATCACAAGCAGAAAAGCGGAATTGTGTTGGATCGACAGAAAAACAAAATCTATCCTTTCCAGACCAACTGGTAAAGACGTTTTAATGCGCATTCTTTGACAATATGGCTTGAAAATTCAATTTTACGTAGGACATAAAGAGAGGTTTTTAAACTAATGTCAAGCGCACGGCCAAGTTCAAAGGTTACTGGGTGTTACGTGAGAATAAATATAGCTACGTGCATTGATGAAACTAAGGTTGTGTATTTATTTTGCAATACAGCATAAATTCAATTCCTTTGCTTCTTGTAGTGTATTCTTTGCATTATAAAGCGTTAGGTAGAAAAACAGAATGAATATACAAAAATGTCACTTCATTTGTATGGGAAAATATGAACTCATCTTTTCGGGGTATCACTGATTCACAAGGTCGTGCAGTGTTACTCTGAAAAACTCGTATATATATATATATATATATATATATATATATATATATAACATATATATATATATATACTATATATATATATATATATATATATATATATATATATATATATATATATATATATAATTAAATATAATGAAGGCACAATGAAATGGTACGGTTTGCGAATCTTCAGTATCTTAAATGCACACTTTCATATCAAATGCATACTTTGGCACCTGTCCACGTCACATTCCAAAGTCGACCTATGGAGTCAAAGTGGTATCTATTGTTTGGTAAGCAACATACAATAGGTATGGTGTGTGCTCTTGTAATACATGAGGAAAATACCAAAGGACATGGAGATTGATAAAACCAGGAAAAAAAACATATTTGGTGTTTGCGACAAAAAAAACTAAGGGCACTAAATTTTAGTACAGATAATGAAAGGACTGAATACTACAATGACGATAATGAAACACCAATCGAAAACTGTGATCTAAGGAGTGAAAGTCACCAAGTGTAAATCAATTAGAGCAATATGTTTCTGCATACTACATTCAAGTACTGATAGCACTTAGACCTATGCAAAAAAATGAATTTATTAGTAACAATAAAAATTTTAATCAATTGTTAGATATTGTTGCGTTTTTATAAGGAATTATTTTGATGTAAAGAAACAGAACCTAGGAGTGAATACTGTAGTATGGCACACTAGACTAATTTATTTTCAAGTAAAAAGGCGAACCTCACAAATGGTGATTCACGTTTGACTGTTCCTGCATCGTAACAACACCAAAGACTATCAATGATAAAATCGACAAAGTAATTGAAAATGTTCTCAATACAATAAAAATGGCACTACAAGAGGATCAGTATTAACTCTTGGTAGATGTGTGAAGTGAATATTTCCTCATACCAACCAACAGAGTATGTTCTGCCACTGTTAGTGATAAATGTAAAAGATGATGGCAATAGTTATTTTGAATGAGTAATTTTATTTGCGTTACATGCAGCTAGTGACAATACAGACCAGCAACATAAGGAGGAACTCAATTTTGGTGATACAGAGTTTCATGTGCAAGTTACTAAGTCCACACTCATAATATCTGAAAAACTTAACCCATATATCGCAGTTATTGTAATCACTTGGGATAAAGGATTTTATGCGCTTGAACAATCGCACATGTACAAAGCGAGCAGATCCGGATTGATCTGTCATTGCGCAGAGATATAATATTTCATTACGTGTGAATAAAGAATCTTCACTTGTTGTTTAACACACACGCCAAGCACGCGGATTTATCTACCCTATTGTCAGGTGCAAGGGGTAAACTGAGCCACGAATGTTATATCTTGACCAAAAATCGCTTGATATTTATTCTTAAATCGCTCGATGTTACAGCGAAATGGATTCCACAACAATATTATTCGCCCGCTGACATGATTATAATCCGTGATGACATTAATTAATTTTATATGACCACTTAATGGCTGGATCTGTATTAGTTCATGATCATTGTCGCATAACTGGAGCGTACATAGTAAATGCACACAACCTATGTTATGTACAGTTACTAATCAAACTGATTTAAACAAAATGACCGAAACTGTTTTATAACCTGTCTAGGTATGCCACACTTAATAATGCAAGCAGTAGCACCAGCGTCAATGGCACCAATATTTGTCATCCTAACAATATGGAAACTCTTGAGATTTAGACTAAGACATCTATAGTTCTACGATTTCTATCGGTTTCCAAATTAATTGATAGACATCATCGTATCAAAATACTTTATACAGCCACCGATTCACTTCTTGTGCATATAACCACTGATGATGTGTATATGCATATTGCCTAAGGCACACTCGCTAACGAATTTGATTACACTTATTATCAGAACGTAAACTAGTTGTTTAGTAACACCAACAAAAATGGTTGCTGGTATGTTATAAGACTGTGCTTGTAAACTGATCTAAGAATATGTGGACACCAAAAATGCAAAATCTGTACATCGGGCTATTCTGCTCAATGTGCTGTGTTTTCAAGAGCGATGTGAATTCTCGCACAGCAAATATCGTTAGGTCCAGGAAACCTTTCACTGGTGTATACAGATGCTTCAGTGTGTGTTTGTCACCGCGTAATGTTATGCTATGGATATTCCTTGATGAAAATGCCACTAGCTTGTTTGGACACCACGCGATTGTAGAGCACATTGTGATTGATGTGATAGTTTGGTGCATTCATATGTTAACGTACTGAACTATATATTGGGGGTAGTTCGTGTTGATAGAAATGATTCGCTATTCCTCTCGCATAAATGCTCTACTTGGTGGTTTGGCTGATTGTTCATCTACGGGGGTCAAGTGAAAACCTAATGGTTCTCGTGAAAAATCAATCCAATCCCAGATTGTAAGTAACGCGATGTTGCCAGCCTTGTAACCACCATGATGTATATAAATAACGAAAAAAATTGTTTCTGAGTGGTTTTAATGGCGGTGGTTGTGAAATCATTGATAACTAAGGATGACTTTCTTCGGTGAATTAAAAAAAAACTGTTTAGCACGTATGCGATTAAATCGTTCCACAATAGCTTGGTTCCGATGTATAACATCATGTCCAACACGAACCTGCACCTGATGTTTTGCCAGTAAAATAGAAACAGATCCGAGAATTCTGCCTGAATCGACTTGTAATACTAGTAATCGTGCCCATGTTAACGATACCTGTGTATCAATACGTGTAAGCTCAATCTTTACTTGTTAAGGACTCAGATCCTTGTATCAACTATCAGCATCTACGATAGATAGCGCATGATTGTGTATGTACACAGAATTCTGCTGAGCACATAAACACTATCATGTGGAATAAATAAAAGATGAACCTCCTTATGTGTTTGGACATCATACCAACCACATAAAATATTTCTTGGCACAGGTAGGTAATGTGTCCCTCAGCGCTTGTTTAACCAATCGCGCTCGAGCAGCAGCATAGGTGACCGTTGCCGCGCTTTCAAATTACTCAACAGCAGCTGTTAGTTTCCAATACTCGCGATAGATAATTGTACCAATATATTTTCCAAAATGAGTGTCTATCAAATAGATTTTTGGCCTTTATACCACTTTTGATAATCCATCTTGCTATCGGTTCTCGGACAACTGATTCCACAATTGCATTAGAGTCATGGATGATATCAACAAGGATAAGTTTTGATATGTTATAAACAAGGACAGGTCGGTAACATGCAGTACCTACTGGATTCATGATAAATAACTAAGATATGGATGGTTGTTAGAATGAAGTCTTGTTAGATTTGTTAATTCATCAGCGGCATCATCGCCAGCAATTAATTTTGACCTGGACCCTGTGCGTCCACGAGACCTGGAAGGTATAACAAACATGAGCTTCTTTACTCCACATCGAACAGAAGTTCTATTAATCGCTTTGCAGTTGTTGCCTGTTTGAATTCCGATTACATTTGCGGTACGTGTTTTCATGACATCGCACAATATGAAGGCATTACTGCGTTATATACAACAATTGATAAAGAAACTTATAATTATCAGCTGATTCTTTTAAAGAATATTTTTCCTCATTAATGGTCACTGACTTCTACACGCAAGCAACGCCTAAACGACTTAGTTCGGATGGAACTGGAAGTTCCATTTTGCATCTTCAGTTCACGCATTGCTATTTGAGCCAGCTGTATCAGAAAAACTCCACTGTTTTTAAATATGACCTTGAGATGGTTAACATAGGGCGATTGTACGTGATAGCAGATAATCAAAGGTTTCATGATGCTCTCAAAGATTTTCAGCAAGAGATTCAGTCATCATCGCGTGGCTGAAGTAAATCTAAGACAACTTCATCGCTGAATTGATTTAGTTTCCACAATCGATAGTGCTTCAAATATTAACGACCTGGATCCAAGTAAAAATGTGCGAAGATGTGATGCTGAAACTCCATATTAATCGCGCAAACATATTTGCAAGAGGTCGACATGAAAATAACGACGTGATCTATTTGACACTGTGATACACACTCGTACCTAAACTGATTCGTGAAAACTGTAACAATTTCATGATATTTCACTGTGTTGACACGCATTATATTGCAAACTATCTTTGCAATTGGTATGATGCCGACCACTTTGATGAGGTCAATAAGGACTCGTATAGTTTCCTCGCTATTGATTTGACCGTTGAATCCCTAAACAGATATCATGCAGGTTTGAGCTCAAGAGTTTAACAGTTATAAAAATATATAAATGTCAAAACCCGCCAATGATGCCTTACCAGCGTATGAAAAGAGAGGAAGAAGTGGGACATTAATTTGGAAGTATAGTGAATTCAGACAAGAATATTTTAGATTATATGATTTTGATACATTAAAAGACCGTTAGCACATCATAACACTCTAGGCCAATAGCAAGTTCGAGACTACAGGCACATCATCTCATTCAGTATTGGGATTTAATTGGAACACCACTATAATTTAGTTTCAAATTCATACATTTAGTCACGTGATCTAACTTTTAGAACCGTTTGGGATTTAATTCACAATACTGTAATTTTCCTTTTAATTTTTAAACTTTGCTCTAGGGAAGTAAAATATATATTTTAATTTTACAAAACTTGTTGATTTTCGATCTTTTCTATTACTTAGGTTAAGACCACATAGTCATAGAAAATTTAAGAAAAAAACCTACAATAACTGTAGTGTCATACTGAAGCTATCTCCATAAAGGTTAACTGGCATTATTGACCCAAACACAACCTGAAAAGCCACATTGTGTCCAAAACAAATTATACCCCAGTAACATTACAAATATTCAAATCGGAGGTAATGCAACTGCAAATACACTGGTGAAATGGTCAGGTCCTTGTTGCGATTCCAGCGTTGTTAGTAGCTCCCTGGCTGTCGAAACAGCATCAGGCAGGGCTTTACTAAAAGCTGTTGGAGGTCGCATGACACATCATAAGTGATAATGAAGGTAAAGCCCTCAATTGCCAGCAAGAAATCGCAGAAAACCGTCAGGCAGAGGATTTCGACTAACCGGTGCAACTCACAAAAAGTCTGTTATCAAGTTTTGGTACAGATAGTCAATTATATCTGAGGCGTCTTCATTCAAAATGAATTTGCATCAATGGTGCCACTCGCTCGTGAAACAGGCATTGTTAAGCTAAATTTGACAGCAGGGCTAGGCAGTTATTGATTTAACACGAAAGTAAGCGCAACATTATACCAAATGTCCTGTATAATTTACGGACGTTACTCAGCAATGATTTTGATCGGAGCAGAGATTCCACCAAAGCAGATAAGACTGAGTTTAGATATCGGGTAGCTACTAACATTGACCCAGGTGATCTTACGAATTTTGAAGATATAAGTGGTAAATTTAAAACGTCTAACAAGGACACACATTTTTTATTTTTGTAAGAGAGCGAAGTGATGTCATGCAAAACCTTGGCGTGATCAATGAAGTCGAAGGAACCAAGACGGCGAGTTGGTCATTTTCGTCAAAAATTACTTCGACACAAACACGGTATTTAAAATTAAAAAGAAAGTTGATGAAATGAGTGGGCACCTTATCGCAAATAGAAACTGAATTCAATTGGTGCAAGAACCTGTCGTTTATAACGATACTGCAACGAATGAATACGTGTATATAAAATTTTGTGTTATCAAAGTCAATGTTGGTAAGGCTAAATTGACCATTGGTAACCAGTGAGTTACAAATGCCAATAATATACACATTTAGTCAATTAGGTATAAAACTCGATCTTTTTCATTCACTTGTGGATATAAACTTGCTGTTGACAGATCTGGATATTGTTTCTTTAGAGTATATACATCTGTTACCACACGGGTGTCTCTTAGTATTCAATTTGATGCACAAAGACAGTCTATGGAAGAGTCTCTGAAACTATTGAATAATAAAATATTATAATCTAAGGACGTTTTGTTTTCTGATCAGATCCCGATGACAGGTCACTTAGACCTTTATCTGTTGCAGGCTCATTTAAGGTCAGTAAAGGTGAAATAAAGAAGATACGTCGGTTAAATATCAGGGATGACGAAGTCTTAACTGTATTTGGATTTCTATGAAAAATAAACTTTGACACAATCGACTAAAATATATTTTTTTTACAGGTGGATATTTTCTATGATTACCTGACATTTGCACCGGTAAAACAGGCTAATACGTTAGACGTGCGTGTGCGTGTTGCACCTGAACAAGGCCAGCCTCTTGACCAATTGTACTACGTGATTTCATTATTAATTGAACAAATATGATAGACCCTCAGTGCTACGGACGTGAAACAATGATCGAAGCGGAGGAAGAACTGCAACATTAAATCACCAAGTGAACTGAACTGATCATGAAATGCAAACTCACGTGTGGGGCTATAGATGCTGTTTGTCGGTTTGTGGCTGCAACAGCTGTTGGTCTGTGTGCGGCTGAAATCACGACTAGGATAGTAATCATGAGTTCACGAATCGGAGTTATTACAATCTCAAAGACGACTACCATGTACTGTGATACAGTTAGGCTAAACGGTTGCTGATATGGGTCGTCACCTTCTTTACCTAATGCCTTTATCTTTCTGTACGTTCGCAGATTTGCCACTTACACAGATTACCAATCTCTGGTCCAAATGCATGCACATACATTTTATTGTAGCATGAGCTCAAATTCATGAGGAAATAAAGCGTTGAGATATATACATGCCAAAGTCTACAAGCTACATTAACACACTGCTGCATGAGCTATTTGTGCTTACGTCTCTGTTTATCGCTCTTTAAGGCTTGATTGGTGGTAAGTGTTAGCAAAGTTATTTTTCAAGCCAAGTAATTATGCAATTATTAGGAACAGACGTCACGATGTACAGTAGGTCTGTGGTTGCATTGAGTGGTTTCATATAAAGAATACTTTCTTTTTTTATTAGCGTTAAGAATTCGCAGGACATGTATTTGTGGTTGGTAATCTGAAATAAGAATAACTGGTGTATTAATGGTTTGGGTCATGTTTTGAAGTAAGTGGCATGAAATCATGAAATACAGATCTTCGGAATAGAAAGATGACTGATAAGTTATAAGAATGTGAAGCAAGTAAAGCAATGCTAGTTTGGAACTAGAGTCTCTTGAAGTATTGTCTTAGTTGGTTAAGAGGCGCCAAAGGCTGCTCTCTTGGGGTCCTGAGAAAGTGGGGAAACATAAACATCAAGCTACCCTCAAGTAGGCAGATGGTATTTGGTCTGCTCTGTAGTGATATGCTATAAATATGACCTTTGGCTTAATACGCCTGTGCATATCATAATACCTGTTCTTTCTAATTTACTATACAGAAGTAAAATGCCAAACAAGCAATAAGTCTAACTGACCACATCAGTAGAGTGTGCAGTATTTGGAAATACTAACACTGATGATCACGAGAATTATTATTATTTTTGTGCTTCTTGCGATTATTATTTCTGAAAACAGTGGTTGTTTGCATGATATAGAAAATATTGGCACATTCTTGTTTTCAAAGGCAGTGCAGTGATGCTCTAGGCACGCATGAGGTTTAACATGGTGCTCAATTGCGCACGTAGAGAAATGCTAAGATCACCTAATATAATGTAGCAAAACGTTTCGGTGTCCTTGTGCAACCTGAATCCACAGATATTATCTCATTCTACTTGTTACTAAATGGAACAGACATTTTCTTTGTTTTATGATCACTTATCGGTTGTAAATATCTCAATTTATTTGAAGTGCTTGCTGAGGGAGGCATAGTTAAGTTGATGTAGGGTCAGTGCATTTTCAATCTGTAGTAATGAACCGCTCGTATGCTTTAGCTGTTTATACTGATTTGTAAAAAGGCAACGAACATACGATTAATGAAGCATGTATCTAAGCAAACGAGTTCAGATTTTACTGCATAGGATCTACAAACATAATCACAATTGTGAAGTTGCAAAATTATTTGATGTCAGTGAATTTTATGATTGTCTTTTCTTTCGACAATAATGATATCCTATTACAGCGAACATAAATCGACCCCGGGCATTTCAACAGTAACGATTCAAGGACGACAATATTTCCTTTGGACCTCAATATATACCCAATTTCAACTCAACAAACATACTAACAGTTCTATTTTTGTTGTAAAATATAAACCTCACATGAATTCAGATTTATTCCGGTGTCTTTCACTTAATGCACAGCATTAGATCGTGCTTGGAAACCGAACTTGCCAAGAGTAGCCACCATTAAACCGTTGAAGACTATATGGAAGTATGAAGTCGATCATTGTTGTTTATAGGAATTTATTAAGAAGGATATATTTAGAAGAATAACAGCATATTGTACACATTATTTGCTATGAGAAAGTCAAGATTTCAGGATGATATTTGAGCATGCAAATTGAAAGTATAATGTTACTTTAACATTCAATTTTGGTAGCTGTATATCGGTTTGTTTTGTTGGTTTTAAAAGCACTTTGAACATGTTATTGGCTATATTATATCACAAAAACACACCAAACCGACCCAGGCTTATCTGGGCGAGTATTGAACCCCCAAAGCATTGATTACAAGAGTGATCCTCAGCCAAATTAGGTACTATGGATGCACTATTTGAATATTAGAAGCCAACATATACGTTGGAAGGCTATTTTAGCCTTACGGTATAGTAATGATGAAAATAGATGGATTAATATACAGTTTATTTTATATTTCCTTTCAGATTGAAATGAGCGTAATTAATGTCCACTTTGTACAAATATTGATAAATAAAAGAATCAAACATCCGTTTTAGAAACACAGTTCTTTTTTGGGCCACCACATGGTCCTCTGAGATGTGCGAAACTAGATGGGTTAATCATTCTTGTTAATTATACTATTTGAAGCTGTATTCTAACATAAGAAGCAATGCGTACTTTTATAACAAAATTTCGGTACTGAAGAATGTCTTCTCGCAAAAAGACTCCTTAGTAAAGGTCCGTAGTTGAATTACGCGCAAAACCAGTTGTTGGACAGTTAAATGAACACACCCTGCGTTTGCGAAACTGAAAATGTCTACACTCACACTCAAAACTGAGTTTTCCTTATGATATCCGAATATACCATGAAATAGCGGTTCACTAATCCCAGCTTAGAGAACAACTCAAATTACCTTTGAGCATTGTATTCAAATAAATGAGATACAATCTTACCTGGGTCAAAGAATACACTAAAAAATGTAGATGCTGGAGAATGGGTGTAACAAAGAAATAGGAGGCGGGGTACTGAAATAAAGAAAGAATTAGCGAAAGAAATCTCGGATAGTGTATGTAGAACGAAACGCATAGCCTTTCTTGCGTGTGAATTTTCTCATATTGCCATAATGATTACGTGTGCAAAGTTTGCATATGCTGGTTGTTACCACATAATTTAATATTCCATTTTTATTTTGAAAACTTTAATTCTTTGAGTTAAGCTGAATATTTGGATAAACAAAAATTACTAACCCTTTAATATATTACACATTTGTAAGAATAGTAAGTAACCAATGGCAACTAGTGTACCATGTAAACATACAGCAAAACGCATATCCAAGTCATTGAAACACAGGTAACGGTGTATATTTATTTGTGTTATACGGTATATATTCGCAAGTAAACACATGTAACTATGTTGCTTGCAACAGCGTCAGAATGCTTTGCTTTCCTCGTCCGTGTCTTCATGAAAGTTTCTTGACTAATGATGAGAGTAATTAGTAGCAGTTAAAACATGCATACAGAGTTAAGGAGACATTAAATACAAGTAAATGTTGAGCTATAATAGAGTCTTATTTAAAATATTATTTAAAAGAAAACCCGTAGAAGCAGAGAAAACAAGAGACTTCTTGAAATAAAAGCGTTATGGTCCTTGTCTTTGAACAATTTCACATTATAGAATCCAAGATGGAAAAGTATGAGAAAGAGTAGGGACTCTAGGGTGTAGAGATGAATAAATACTTCTATTATACGTGCGTGCTATGTACTTTATTAATTAATGTTAGTGCTGTTTGCCCGCTTCTGAGAGAAAGAAATTTTAAAAGCATAGGTTGAAATGACAAGTAAATAACTTTACAGACGCTCTGACAACTATTCATAATGAATCTTGTTGGGTGGATCTTGTTACATATGGAAATATTTGAAGCTAAAATTGCTGAAATAAACTTATTCTATAAATTATTTAAAGCCATTAAAAAGCTTAAAACCAGCACACAAAAAAAGAATATCATCTGCACCAAAATTTGAAATAATTAAATTATCGATAAGCTCCCACTAGGAACTCATCCAATTATTATTAAATATCCTGCAAAACCAAAAGTTTTATTCTGTATAGAAATATCACAATCTCATCCAAACGTACATAAACATTATTGCTCAATAAAGATATTGTAAGAATCTGCTGAAAAAAGAAACAAATACGAATTTTTGTAAGAGTCAATACAATTAAACTTGTTGACAGTCAATGCATTTATAGTAACAAATCGCGTGATAACCAAATATTAGAAGGAAAACGAAAGTACAAATAAAGACATTTTTATACAAAGCAATAATTCATTTTAATAAAACAATCAGATCTTTGCTAAAAAACAAAATATAGAACCAAATACTCTATGAAACTTTTTCATAATGTCAACGACCTTGTCTTACAAATTTAGATAAAAATTTCATATAAACCAGTTCACCTTAGAAGGATTAATTTTATCATAAAGACAACAAAATGACCTATTTATGTACCACTACCACTACTACTACTGAAAAGTTATTATATGTGTTCCTTGACATCTGCAGTACGATGCCTCAGGAAATCCTCTCTTTACTAAATGACAAACGTATACAGAATACCAGCGGAATTAAAAAAAGAAAAAGAAAAAAGGGAACACTTTTTCTCATAGTAGAGTACATCACTGCATATACAAATTAGACATTACTGAACGGTCTTGATCTCCATAAATATCTTAACTGAAGGTAAAAATTCTGAATCGTTTTATTCAGGGCTCTTTTCCCGTTAGTGGTGTTTTCTTTCTAACGCCAAAATACTCCGATGTTTTTTTAATTCCTACCAAAACAAATGCTGTTTTGATTTACATGTAAAATTAATCAACATTGTCACAATGGCTTCCCTCAAAAAAACTAATTCGAAAGGAACCCTGTGGGATAGATACGTGTTTTCGGAAAGAAAAAAAGTTGCTAATTGTACTATATGGGGATATCAACACTACGATAATGGCATTTTCAATTTCTGTTACCGATCTGGGTCAATAGCTTCTAATCCAATGTTTTTGCCATCGCACCACACGTTTGTGAATCATCCTAGCGAAGTCGCTACGCGTTGATTGCTGTGAGCACCATCCAGTAGAAAATCCCCTGCGGCATCTTGGCCTGGAACTGGTCATCGTCGAAGACTACGCTACCGCTTACTGAATTTTTACTGCAGGCAAATCCATTGCAGTTTTCGGTTTTGTCTCGAACATCTCCGGTTCCGTATTTGTGCACGAAGTCATCGGAAGATTTCCGCTTATGCAAGTACGGTCTCAATCTATGCACTGGTAATACTTTTATCTTCGATGGCAACCAAATATCGTTTACGAACTGCGTTGAGACTGCTTTTGCCCTGCTGAGAAAATTTCCGAATAGACAAACTCGTTGCTGAAACGGAAACGAACATATTTACAGCACCGTTGTTACGTGACTAGGCTCGTACAAAGTAACAAAGAAAAGAGTGAAGCCAATAAATTTTGCAAATTTTAACAGAATAATTTATTTCCCTAGAAAAACAAGGTAATAAAAATGAAAAAAAGACTTACGGTTTGTGAATCTAATCCAAAAATTAATCCTAGAATTTAAAAATATAAGTCCTATCACTAAGACGTTCTAAATGAATCAAGGTTCGAATCCCGACGAAGTTCCAAGATGGAGGGCGATGAAGTCTTCTATAACCTCTTTTGGATCGACGTGTCAACAGTTCCTTGTTGAATTTTATGGATCAAGAATAATATTCCGGCTTTAGAATTCCGAAGAATTTCCATTAAATGCCTTTGTCCAAGAAATTTTATAAGCCCTGGTATTTTCCAGGGAATATACATTATTAAATCAAAATAAAGAAGAATTTTAAAATCGAACTGGTGACAACATTAAATACACCTTGAGCTCTAAAGGTGTAAACTGTGACTGACTAAAAATCACTATGAACCTGAGTTTTAGCCCCAGCTAAAACGTAATTCAGTCCCACGTGATGGGGTCACGTGATAACTTAACTCGAACAACGCAGTAAAATGATATGTCAACTAACACGTAGGTTAGTATAGCTTTAGCTAAGAATCAATGATTCCCACACTGGAAATGAATTAAAAAAACTTTGTTTACAACAAAGCTCACGCAATCCAAGAATGACCTTGATTACGACCAATGATGTTTCACTCTGTGTTTACCAATTCAGATCCAAGTGCAAGTACTAGGTCAGCTAAAAATATAATGTAGCAATAATGATTATTTACTATAACTGAACTGAATTTTCTCGAAGAAAGGTCAAATCCAGTGAATAAAGTTATCATTACAATAATATGTAACGAAACAAAAATAAAATAAAAAAGAATTTAAAATTAACACACAAGTAATTAAATTACATATAAGTAACACTGTTTGCAGCAGCAATTTCTACCGATATTGCTCCGACAATGATTTCCGCTGGCGCAGATATAATAGTCGCCGTAGTCGCAGTTCCTGCAAATCGCAAGCCAACATATTTTACTGTGGCGAGTCCAAAATCGCATCCGGGACAACATACGATCTTTTACATTGCTCGAGTACAATGGTCATTTTGGTGAATTCATATAGTGGACACATACATGATAAAGAAAGATATCCGGGATTAACTGTAGCATGTGAAAAGTGGCCCTGTGGATGAAGCCCATCAATGTTTACATCTCAGAGACAAAAAGGTTCCACCGGTTACCGCTCTTCCTCATGTTAGAAGAGACCATTATATTCCTTACTAAGTTAGTTTTTTTCTGCAAATCTGGTGTTGTCAGTAAAGACTTTTCTTTATCATGTACTTGTCTGATAATTCTATGGAAAAAATGTATCAGCATCTGACAAACTTGAAATTGCAATTGATTTTTAAAAATGGATTTGATAAGACGTAATATGCATGTGCTTATGACGTCACATATGTCTATAATAAAACCATTTAGTAAACAATTTCAGATACTTTTAAAAGGTTAAGGAGGTCCAACTGGGGTACCCAGTTCATATCTTTGCAGAATTTAAAGGTATGTGTGAATAATCGTTTGGAAGAATATAATTCTGTGATGTCAAAAAAAACCCCATAACATTTAAGTGCTTTAACGTTCATTGGACTCGGATGCGGGATTGAATTTGAATACAAATAAACAAAATAATTTGATAAACCCGCTAAATTTGCTGTCTATGCTTGGTTTTGTTCCTGATACAGATCCTAGAAGAAGAAAGAAAGGAAGAAAGAAAGAAGAAAGAAAGAAAGAAAGAAAGAAAGAAAGAAAGAAAGAAAGAAAGAAAGAAAAAAGACGAAAATGTCTTCATTGAGCAGTCTTGAAGAATGAATGGTAGTTTACTCAACCTTCTTTTTATGGGGGTCCGTCGTTTTCTTCTGGTTGTACCAATATTTGCTAGGAGAAACTCGCAAGATCTTGCAGTCTGAAAAAGTATAAGCTTAATTTAACATTTTCTTAGCTGCAGATGTGAGTTATATTGTTCCATTAATATCCGGCGTATATGTTCGGAGTCTTTTCTGTCTGTAATCTATATATAAAAGTTTCATGCTTAATATCTAAGTTTCAAACAACTAGAACAAATTATTATATAGACTACCGTATCAAAATAAGGTCTGTGATACATCAATCATTAAAATGGATTTATACCTATTTCATAATGTCAATTTTTTCCTCCTAAAATACGCATTAAACATTATGTGCCTTTTTACATAAATATGCATAGAAGAAACAAAAAATATTTTCAGACGAATACATTTGTCCACTGGTTAGAGGTTTCCTATACATGACAGCGATTAATATTAGTCTGTTCAGGTTTATTCTTTTATATGGAAAAATATTTTTCTCTGCAAGGTTTGGCTTCGAAGAAGCACATCGTAGTAGTGGCTGTCTGATCTTTTGTGTACATAGATAATGAAACTACTTTCATAAACATAGTTGTCTTGGAAATGTAGTAGGTTCAAATGCACAAAGCTTACGCGATTTAACCACATTACTTAAGTAGGATGAGCGATACTACCTGGTTACATTATCTCCTCACATGCTGTTAGACTTGATTAAAATAAGTACGGTAGAGTTGAGACTCCTGTAAGATAGTCATAGGATAGTTATACTTCGTCGATGAGTCACGCAACCCTACGCAAAATTACTGCTAGCCTTATTCACACCACCACAAAAGAACGAATATAGTCACGTTATCTCCTGACGTATGGCTCGTCTTAAGTCAAATTTATGGATTTAAACAACCGTCATGTGTACTTGTGAATATATTGATGTACGTATTGATGAACGTATATGCGCCATGTGTAGACACATGGATATAATTAAGTTACAAATTGTGATTCAGCTAAATAAAAGACGTATTTGTCCTTTTGCATGATTCTACTTCAAATACGACATAAGCAACTTTATAGTAGTGTATCACCATTGGTGTAGACTGGTCAATATTCGTATTTTACTAGTGTTAACATTGTGCCCAATGAACAACTTGGTAAATTGCTAAGAGAACCTTTGTAAGGAACTTTTTCGGCGTCCCTTTTTATAAGGTTAATCCAAGGATAAAAAAACATTCGGCCTTTATTCCATGACCACTAATCTGCTATAAATATATCGATATAGGTGCAGTGGGTGTTGGGGTAGGCAGGTTATCGTTCTTATAGGGTCAGTGCATTTGAGTGTGTAAAATATGAAACGCTCATTTGTCTTAGTTTTTTGTTCTGTTCTGGATTTGTGGAAAACAATAAGCATACGATAATCAAGGGTCAATTATCCATTGATACTAAACTTGACCGACGAAAATGCAGATGAGCAGACAAACGATATAATCCCAAATACAAAGAGATGGACATACTGGCTACTAAGCCAATATTGTTACGTGCCTGTAATCTGAAAGTGCATGTATCCATCCTTGTTTCTTGAGGTACGCTATCTCCGACGTGTTGTTGGTGGAGACAATCACAGAAGTGACTTTTTATTTTGTTTGCGCACCCCTGAAGAGCTAAAAGCACTCTTCTCATTTCCAAATTGTTGATTTGGGTAATAAATCTTTCTTGGGACCACGAACCGCGAAGAATCAGTATTTCCGACTTTAGATGTTCTTCTACGCCTTGAATCTGACGCGTCTGCGAAACATAAATGTGGTGTTTGATGTTTGCACGGGGTCTAAGAACAGAAGCCAGTCCCGATGTACCCCTCAAATAAGATAACGATATAAATCAAGACCTATATAAATCTGAGCATTCACATAATCCATACGTGATTTCTATTTTGCCAGAGAGGATAAATGGAAATGGCACGGGTGCAGTCTGCCTAAAGGAACCAGGGTCGCGGCGTAGTCTATGGTTCACAGCAGTTACACAGAAAGACGAGCAGACAATTGTGTCTTTGTTCTCGGAGCCGCTAAGAGAGACTGGACCTTGGCCACTCTGTTCGATAGACAAGGACAAAGCCCCTGCCGTGGGGTAATTCATCTTCACTTAGACAAAAGCATTAGATGGCGTGAGCTCCGATTGCTCTAATTTGGAAGAAAGACCCATCATGTTCACTACAGACCAACAGCGACAGCGCGACTGATTTAGTCGAAGGGACCCTAGCTGGCCTTTTGTAGTCCTGATCGAGGCTGTGGTTTTCATTTTGAAACGTTCCTGCTACAGAAACCAATTTAGGGAGGTAAGCCTGGCTTCTTTACGCTAATTCCCAATTCCCATCGGTATCAAACAACAACCTAGAGAGAGGAGAATCTCGACCCGATCCCTCTGTCAGTGGTGAAGAGATACCGATGACTGAAGACCATTACTCATAAACTGTTACGCGGTCAATAGCTGGTGAGGCGACTGAGATCTGTATAACGGGTTTTCCCCAGATCAGATAGACTTTGATGGAAGTTCTCTCCCTATAGGGTAATGAAAGGATGCTGTTCCACTTTCAATGTTGGAGGAGGGAACTCAATTCACTTTCAGCCCGCACTAAGCTGTGAAAGCATAGAAGGTGATGCTCCTCCGTTAAGGGGTGGTGGGTGGGCGACTCACTCTCTACTCATCTGGTCGGAAGAGGATTCTGCTCTACCCTTAGTGGAGGGCTCAGCTCACTCGTTGTCCTAGTACAAAAGGGAGCGTACTGCTCCTTTCTATATTTGGTGCTGTACCTCCTCTGTAACGCAGGGCTCTCCTCACTCTCCATTTATTGCTTTTCTTGGTGTTTGCCCAGTAGCCTTAAAATATCTGAGGAGTCTTTGGTAATCCTTCTGGGAGACATGAACGAGAATGAAAGCCCCTAGAACTCAATGTAGTACACCCTGTTAAGCCACTGCAGCGAGATAATGCAGAAAAGTAATTACATTAATAAGTAAAAAGTAATTACAAATCGTCTCTATAAGTAACATGTAAAAGCAGATTTGCGTAGATTAAGTCGAAGCCAATTTAACAACAGCAAGAATCCACCTTACTTAGATGTTTTCTCAAAGAATCAAAACAAAAATCACTGATGGATAAAGGTTCACAGTGTCATGATCATAGATATACAAATTATGCAAAAGATAATTGAACCTAATATTAACTCAACCGAGATTATTCGGGAAGTGTAGACCACTAAATTTAACAAAGTCTCGACAAAAGTCACTTTTAAAGGCATGCGAATTACAATGATTCATTAAGGCAATGAAAGAACAAGATGACTGAAAATGGATATACAGAACAATTTCAGCAATGATTGGCATAATTAAATGTCTATCCGAGATACAAGATTAGTCGCAAATAATAATTGCTACGATAACTTTCTTGTATGTTTAATAACCTAAGGTCAAGGTTATACAAAGGGTAACCCCCAAAGCTTAGACTAACTTTCGAGAGATCTAAATTCAAACAGACAAAGTACTTAGTCACATGATAATCACACAGGAAGAAAATGATGCAGATAAAAAAGCTCAAATAACGACGTTAGTGCCGGAAGTGAAGGCAGTTTAGCTTCGGCGTAAATTAATTCAATAACTATGTCTGCTTTTGGGAAAACGTGAAGGGCACTTGGCATAGGCAAGGTCGCAAAATGGAGGTCAATGGACACTCTAGAGTTCTGGAGCATATCAGTCACCATATGGGTAGAAGAATTATCATACGGTCATCGTATAATATTCATATTAAACAATATTTATTTTGACCGTTTTTCACTTATTATTATTATTGTTGTTGTTGTTGTTGTTTTCATTATTATTATTATTATTATTATTATTATTATTATTATTATTATTATTATTATTATTATTATGATGATGATTATTATTATTATTATATGAAGACTCAGAAGAAAGAATTTTTTCATTTCCAATTCGCAAAGTTCAGGCCTACTCAGTAATATCAGGAGCGAGGTAGATTTAAATGCAAGGTCTTATTCAGAAAAACTGGTGATTTTAAAGCTAACCGCTTGTCTTCAATTTTACGGATTGGTCAACTTTGTTGCTTGAAATGTTTAATGTTTTGAATTTGCATAAAAGTGTAATTTTTATGTTGAAAAATTTGTTGAAATTAAAAATGTTTAAAATTATACTCAGATCAGTTGATCAATAGTCTATAATTTCAAACAGATTTCTAAACTAAAATAATATACCAAACACGTTTACTCTGCTATTACAAATTTGTGTACGTAACAAAGGTGCAAATTTTTCTTTTAGGCCTTGAAATCATCTGGTGAAAATACTGCATGTTTCTGAATAAAAGTAATACACAATCTCTGACGGTGGTAAAGCTCATACCTTACCATGAATATAAATCAGATAAGGTAAATAAAGATGAAAAGTTTCTGTGGTATGTAAATATAAATGTCTGACCAATAGTGAACATAACAGAGTGGGCCTGATAAGACTCAGATAACAACTATTATTTCTTGGCCAGTCCCCACGAATGTAGGCCATGTCTATTTTCAGAATAAAGACTGAGACGCCAAGAGTGATTTACACTGGTATAATATCTCACGAATCGTTTATCTTTATGCCGATTTTATATTTTACAATAAAGTAAAATTCAAAACAGTCTTTTATATTCAATGCGTACGTATTTAGAAAAGCTACTGCAATACGTTTACATTGTTATTTTCTTCCAAGAAATCCAAGAAACATATGCATGGATTTACAACGTTCGAAATACATTGTAAACAGTAAAGAATGAAAGCTACTTTGTGTTTGGCAAAAACATATGCACATCTATTGACACGTATGTCCAAATCTACTCATAATTCTTGCAAAAATAACGTATTAAACAATAAATACCCTCAATCCAGTAAAATGTTAGTGCCAAAAAGTTCTAAACCAAATAACAGTTTTTAAAAGTGTTTGTATAGCCTCAATAATCTGATTGTACGTGACTGAAATGCATAACAGCATGCCTACTAAGTTTAACTGGTCGACTTCATTAAATTGTCGTCAAAGGAAATTTTATTCCGATTTCAATGATGTGTGCAGATATTATTTTCTGGTTGACATATAGATCTAATATGTATTGCTTAGTACATTATTAGAGCATACCAGATGTAAAAATGTGACATATTCTTATTCATTGCAACCCGACAATCCTAAATTTTCTTCCTGTCGGCCACATTTAATATTTTGGTTTTGTCTGTTTGCCGACTGTTGTGTCGATGACTTGGAATACCTCTATAACATGTTGTGTTTGTATGTGTCGGAGGTAGGAGAGAGAAGTTGCACTAAACATTCTAAACTCTATATTACATTTGATGATTTGATCAATACCAAATAAATTGCAATGACACTATATACACACGAAAAGACATTGCAACATTAGGAACCATTCTTTATTTTCAAGACAGCGTTTCCTCTACCACTGTGATGTGTATGCGTGTCGCTCTCTCCCTCCCTCCCTCCCTTTCTCTCTATGCATTATCAAGTATGTGTGTAGGTGTTTTGAGTCTGCACATGTATAATTATACAAAACTCTATTTTACGTGTAATAACTTGATCAGTAAAAATATATGTCGCAATTTATTCATTTAGACATTGGAACTTTATTGTCCAGAAATTCACCTTTCCTGATGAAGGTGGGGGAGAATATAAAAGCATGGAATTGTATTTCGAAACAAGATATAACTAAGCTCTTTATCTTGTTATTGATGACTGATCAACTTTAATCATCTCAACATTAACCAGAAAATATAATAGAACTTATATTTTGTGAGACAATCGTGAAAATATATGCATTAAATAAAGTTATAATAACATGGTGTACTAAAATCCGACTATTACGAACGTGCAAAATGTTTACACCTTTTTGTGTGATTATCTATGATTAAGAAACACATCAATTACAATTTTCGTGAGATTCTAGCAGAGGAAGAAGCCAGGATTATATGTAATAGTTTTTATTTTTACATACATAACGTATGTTGATGGCAAAGCTTTACAGTAATATTAACTTCTGAGATAGGGACCAGTATTAGAAGTTGGTTCATTACCAACATTCACACTGGAATGTTGGCATGCCTCTAAGATACTTTCATGTACTTATTTGTGATTATTATGGAAACTATGCATCTTCTGAATTAGACAGCCATTAAAATAGCTGATCCCATGTACTCGAAATATGGGTCTAACTGGGTCTAAAGTACATAAATAATATATATATATATATATATATATATATATATATATATATATATATATAAACATACATATA
>JAECUM010052163.1:0-37322 GCA_016617855.1 Megalonaias nervosa | reverse complement strand
TATATATATATATATATATATATATATATATATATATGTGTGTGTGTGTGTGTGTGTGTGTGTGTGTGTGTGTGTGTGTCTTTTATTATGTAATTGCTTATTTTTTTCAGTTTCATTTGAAAATCAATGCCCTTGGTTTTGCTTTGTATCCATAATTATAAGATTTGTTTTACCTACAGGAAGAACTGATTTTGGGGATGACACAGACGTAATGGATGCAACAACTGGACAAAAATTCATCATAAGAACGTGGTCGTTGATAGGTGCAAATCTGTCCGTCAGTCTTGAAGTCGGCAAAATTACTCGACTGAGGGGATTCTTCATTGGAGATGAGAACAGAAGTATAACAATCAAGGACGGTTCTTTAGTTGTGAAATACAACTTTACTTCAAAAGAAGTCTCTTTAATGTTTGAAAATGTCAACAGGAAAGATGAGGGTCTATACAAATTGGAAGAAAACTTCCATAGAACTAAACCGGGATCATCTATTGATTTTGAAAGGAAATATGGTACATGGAGATTCCAATTAAACGTGATTGGTACGTATGCTAAGCCAATTAGAATTTATTTATAGTCTGATTTCATAACAATAATGTAAGCTATATTGAGCATTAATACCGACGTTATTAAAATATTCATAAATAGGACCTGCTGAAAACTAAAATGGAAACCATATATACAAACACTAAAACACATCATATGCTACGACTCATTCATGTTAATTAACATATTAAATTACTTAAAATTATTATAATAAAATTGATGTGATCAATACAGAACGTGTGGCATTACAAATAACATGTATAATACCCGTCAAGATGGCACTAATGGTCCAAACGTTTGCTGGAATCTGACCAAAACATTTTTCAAGCATAATGGAAACTCAGAGTATTCGCCCTTGATATTTAAGAATGAAAACAATCATTGATGAAACAAATTTTGAAGACATTCCTTTGTAAACGCCACTTCTACTACCCTGTTCTCCACACCTCTTCATGACATTACCATTGCTAACTTTCACATTAGCAGATATAATGTAGAAGATAAACTTTCAAATCGAGAAGTTAATAAATAGGATGTGCCTCATAAGATCATCCCTAATTTACCGAACCAATGTGATCCTTTGAAATCGATTAAAAAATCGTTTCTTTCCTAAAAGTGTATTTTGGAAGTGAGTTCCAAAGTTTTGCACCAAAATATCTCAGATAATTAAAACCATACCTTGGTGATTTCACCATTGGGCAGTTCCATTTTATTTCTATACAAAAAGGAGTAAGAAGTTTGCTTAATATGTATACTCTCTTTTAAATAAGTTGGAAATTTCGTGTTTATAATCTTAAAAACATCTATTAGAACTGATCTTAGCCATCCTATTTTTAGAGATGATACGGTTAGTTTTGCTTGCAAATCTTCACATGAACTTGCATAGTTTATCATAAATGAACCTATGTGCCCTCTACTGGATTTTCTCAAATTTTTGTTAATAAAGTTAATATCCCCACAAAAATGTCTCACTAAAAACCGTAAAATTTGACATCATGAAAGAGAAGCAAACCGTTACTTTTCATTTATTTAGGTAATTACCATTTACTTCTAAAACATTAATTTGTTTGCTGACTTCTTGCAATCTGTATATAGAAAGTCTGAGTTGAAAACTCCGCTATAATTCATAAGAATTTGACTTCTATTGCACATTTTATGGTAATCTCTTTGTAGGTCAAAAGAGAGACGTTTTGTATATGTCTTGGTTAAGGCTTTAAACTAGACCAAGTTTGCCTTCCTTTGATAATTTGTGAACCATTCAAAATGACATATACCATCTTTTAGTAATTTGTACAGATTTTGAATATTTGATAAGGACATGATAAAGTATTGTCACCTGCTTAATTATAAAGACCTCAGTCTCCTACTAAACAGAATTTATTAAATCGAACCATACTGAGAATCGGTCTCTCTTAATCTCCTTTATTTATATCATAAAAGGCGCTGACTATTGCACTGGTCTTAAATCTGCGCTTCCTATAAGATAACTTTCTGTAAGTCATAGAGCATTTTTCGATAACGGAGCTTCTCCGATAGCAGCAAGTTACTTAAACTTTAAATACTAAACTTTAAATGGCCGTAGAAAGAGCCACTAAAATTGCAACTTTGTATTTATTCTTATCAACAGCCTTCCTCAAGTCCTCCACTGTTATTAATATGGTCGTTTGACATCGATATCCCGAGCCGATAAGCAGATATGAAAGACATCGACCAACTGAGAGAATATGACTCTTACTAAGAATTTTGAAATTGTTGGACGAACACAGCCCTTCCAGACTGTGGTTACCATTGTCAAGAGTTCTGTTCATTTTATATATTTCAATCACCTGTACTTTCTTGAGTGTATGTTGAAAACAGCGGAAATAATCGACTTAAATATGAGTAGAGTAATAGCTGAAGCTAAAGTAGGTTTTGCTAGTCCAAATAATCTCCTCAATAGGCCACCAATACAGGTGACCTTTTTAAACCAAGTTTGTATATTTGTCTAGACCTAAATTGTTCACCGATTGGAGAAAAAAGTGAACTTCCTTTGTAAGAGAGTGAAATCTAATAATAAAATTTTATAAGGGTAGTTTGCTTAGCCCTTTTAAAAAGACAGCTTATTATTGCACGACTGTTACTTAATCATTGGACACATTCCCTTTATGTATAAAAATCACTACGTATGGAGTCGTGACAGAAAAAATGCGTCAATATTGTTTAAACCGATTTGTGTTTAGTATTAAACAATATAAAATAAAATGTATCATGTTTGTTTTTAGAATCCATTTGTTCGATCCTCTTCTTTGAAAACAATGAAAATAAATACCTCCCCCACCCGCAACCTTCTGATGGAATCAGAAAGTTTTGCCATCGCAGACACAATGGTTATAAACCCAAGTTATTCTTACTCATTTTACGATGGTGAATATTTCGCTTGATTTTAAACATATCATGAAAAATCTCTCTGCAGACATTCAACTCTGAACTTACCAGCCAAAAAATTGAAGTGTGCCCTTTATACTTTTCGATTCTTCCTGTTGTTATTTATATTTTTGCTTTCTCCTCAGTTTAACTTAAACAGATAATGAAATGTTTCTTAATAAATGTCCATTTTCCATGCTTTCATCGCCATGTTCTGCTGATTTTTTCTTCATCTCAGTAGCTTATTCCTCGTGACTGTGTGAGATAATATGCATAGTATTTATTTTAATTCGTCTTACTCAGAACCAGATGAAGTTGATCGAGGTAACGTTGGAGACGACATCGTCATGGAATTTGAGAAATCATCAGAGATATCCACTTTATATCACTATGAACAGACAGTTGCATACTTGGTTCAATACGCGTGTGCTGTGTGGACAAATACACAATTTTATGGTAGACTAAGTTGTACCAACGACGATTCAGATAAGAAGAACAGGATTATTATACAGAACGTGACACAGAGGGATGCTGGACTCTACAAAGTGGTCCATGACACTAAAGAGAGTAGGCGTCGCTTTCTTGAGATTAAAGGTACTTCAACAATTTAAACACAAACTAAAAGTTTTGTTTTCTTTTATACAGCAAATCTCTCCGAAATTGTAACATAAACATTAGAGAATTGAAGCTAAACACCCCATTCGAGATCACTCTTGCTAAGAAACAGTGCAATACTATCTGATAATAGAATTTGCAATATTAAAGTCAAATATGTCTATATTTGTAAAAACCGATATCTTATTTCAGTAACATTCAAAAGAGGGAGTTTCGACAGCTTTGTTACCGTCGACTTTATGACAAAATAGAAAGACTTGACGAAAGAGGATGACACTCGACCTATGGACATTTCTCTGAAGGTGGATACGATTGACGTCCCGTTGTAGAAGATATAACTGAATCGGAATAATATACATTTTCGTCAGTAAGGTGTTAATTCAGATTCGTCATTACAGTTGTTTAAGCACAAAAAAGCAAGACTTCGGTCTCCATTTATACCAGGCACAAAAATGTATATAACATATCTAACATATATGTTATTCCTGCCTTTTATTGTCAAATTGCCTTCTAAACGGAGATCATTTACTCAAAAAAACCCAAACTTCTAGCCTTTTGCAGCTCTCCATCTCGTACATTGCTTGTAATAGAGGGCGAAGTGTGAACTGGTTGTTACCAACACCATATTACAGATAAGTAAAAAGCATATGTTTATTTTTTATAGATCAACCCACTTTTGCTTGTATGGGAAAAAATGTAAGGATTGGATGGTTCTACAAGGAACAAAGACAGGGCCGTACGCTACGGATTTTGCACCCAAATAAGGAAGTAATGATGATCCTGCATCCAAACAATAGTCTACGAATTAAGAGTAATTTCCAGCAGCGTGTATCAGACTTCAGGAACATGCCAAACTATGTATCATTCACTTTGCTGAAAGTAAACAGTTCAGACTCGGGCTTCTACACCATCGAAACACTTCATGGAAATACTATGACCGGTCGAAAACAACTGATTGTACAAGGTAAGAACGAGAAAATAATTTTTATTCGAAAATACAGGTAAATCTATTTGATATAATTCACTTATAGAGATACACAAACTTTTCTGAAGAATAACTAGTTAACACAACTTGAAATATACACGCCGATCTCACATTTTTCTTACCTGTGTTAACGAGGAAAATTTTGATGGTATAGTAATGACATTTTCAGAAAATCCCTTTTAACCGATTTTATACGTAGTCATGCGCTATACAGGTTTCATGTGTACAAAACGGTAATTAAAATTTAATTCCATGTTTATCGTCACGGTTGTTTTCTTATATTTTGTACCTGACTTTTCAAATCCGTATTTAACAGATTAACATCTGCCTTTTTACACGGATAATTTTTGCTTCGGTGCTATCCATGTATGTGACGACATTTTATCGCACGGACGTTTACATTAGTATATCTCTTTAGTAGGCAAATACCTGCATTGGTTGCAAAATATTTGAAATTTAATAACTATATACATTCGGCGAGCAACTAAAACCCAAGGAGAGATACCTAGAATTCCAAACATTTCTATTTTTTTACCCCTCGCATTGGGCGAAATACGAAATTTAGAGTGTCCACTTAAATTGTAAAATAAACGTTTACTGTGCAGGTCAAAATGACGTGATCGTGATCATTAGAATATTATCTTAGCAATGTGAAGTATGGGCAAGATGGGCGTAAGATGACGTGATCATTACAATATTAGAGTAGCAATGTCAAGTATGGGAAAGATGGACGTAATATGACGCAAATCGAATGGTTCAGACTATGACCACTACTCTCAGGGTCTATACAAATAGCATAGGCAGGCATATTAATTCCAAAGGCTATCTTGTCTTTCTAACAGACGTCGCATGTTACAATTCTGTCAAAACACTTATTTCGAAGAAGAAAAAAAAAAACAACGCATCTGAAGAAGGCGGGTTTTGGTAGAAATCCAAGAGCCTCAGAGCCAATCAGCCAAGACGAAGAAAATAAAGTCTTGTTTCCGCCGGCAAAATGGATTGTCACACAGCAGCTGTTTTGCAATGTTTCCCGTTCTGAGACAATTTTGATTTATAGTAGCGATATAAGTCTATAGGCAAAGCCGTAATATCCAATAGGCACAGCATGCACTGTGTGTAGGGCCTACGATGACATCTTACTAGAAAGTGTATACACAAAGAGGCAGAGTCATATCTATTCCAATCGATTTATTAAAGAAGTCCCTAGGACCTACAAGGACCTTAATCTGGTCATCTATATAGGTTATATAAATAGCTGGGGTCCTTCCAACAAAGAGTATGCAAATGACAGTGCCGAAACATGTCATCTTCAGCTAGTAATAACAATGGCAATACATATACTTACATTTTTCCATCTTGAATTTCATCAAAATGTACTTCTAAGTTTTTGTTTTCTTCTGCCAATCAGAATTACATGGGTTATAATAACTGATCCTCACCGCAAAATTGTACTGTATTTTTGGCAACAGTTTCAACAGAAATTACAGACTCCTTACTGCACTCAAAAGGAAACGAATGTGATATCCCTAGCAAACAATATTTAATCTTACGTCTTTATGAGAATTTCATTAAAAGAATTCATTGTTTCCCAAGTTATGATTCCAAATAATCAAAGACAGAACAGAAACGCATGTGCAGGTACATTAAGGCAAGTCCCTCTAGTCACATGTACATCGTACAGAATTGACCCAGCTAATAAATCCAGTCCATCACAAATAGAAAGCGGAATTTAGTTAGATCGACAGAAAAATAAAATCTCTCCATTCCAGACCAACTGGGAAGGTTGTTTCAATATGAATTCATTCTCAATATGATTTAAAATTTAAATTTTAAGTAGACCAAAGCCAGATTATCTTCTGAAACGAATCACTTAACGCGCGACAAGGTTCAAATGACACTGAGCGGTGCTATGTGCACATTAATACTGTTACTATGTATTGTTAAACCAACAGTTGTGTATTTACTTTGAAATCCAGCATAAATTCAATTACTTTGTTTCTTGTAGTGTGTTCTATTTATTATTCAGCCTTACGTAGAAAAGCGAAATGAGTATATAATAAAAAGGTTACTACATTTGCATGGGAAAATATGAGCTCGTTTGTTTGTTCTGAGTCATAAAGTATTTCTAACGTGGTACAGTATTGTACAGAAAAAGTCGTTCATACTTTTCCATACAAATGCAGTAACCTACAATTATTATATGCTCATTTTTTTCTCCGTTAACTTTACATTGTCAGAATCGTGCAATATTATGCGATACTGCACTCCTCGCGCTCAATTCATACTTAATGCACGTGAATAAAGGAACTACTTTCTATTGTAAACAAACAATTCTATTTTCTAACGTAAACAATTTTTTTTATGAATGAACCAAAGCAGATATTTCATGGACTGCAACATACCAGCAAATGTTTCATAGACTGCCACATAGCAGCAGCTTTGGCACATTCCGCGTTAACTTTTTTGATACAATGTTTCAGATTTAGGCAAGCTATAAACGCCAGACAGGGTCCTCACAATAACACGCAAATTATAAGACATAAACTGTCTTCTTTAGCTGGTAATAAAAATGGCAAAAATATACTTGCAATTTTACATATGAATTTCCTCAAAATATACTTTCGTAGTTCTGCAAATCCGAATTACATGAGCCATGTCATGCATTCTCAAGGTTGATTACACATTTCGAAATTGTACTATAATTTCGAGTATATTCTAAGTGAATTTACATCCTCTTTACAGCACTCAAAATGAAATAAACATAAAATTCCACAGCGTCTTTTCGATAATTGCAATTGAAAGGCTTCATAATTTTCCCACATTATGATCTGAATCATTCAATGACAGAACAGAAACACGCATCCCGATGTCAACACACTTCAATACGATTAAATTGGCAGACGCTGCTGGAATTCGATGTAAGTTACTTCATGTAGATAAATTCAGACCATAATCACAAAATTGCGTCGAATCGACAAAAATACCAAAACGTATTCATTCCAGATCAAATGGAAAAGTTGTTGCAATGCGTATTCATTAACAATATTACTCCAAATTTCAATTTTAAGTAGACCAAACGCCATTTTCTTTCGAAACTTACGTCTAGCGCGCGACCAACTTCAAATTTGTCTGGGCGGAGTTACGTGCGCATTAATAATGTTGTGTAATGATGCAGCTACGCTTGTATATTTAGTTTGGAAAACGGCATACATTCGGTTACTTTGTTTATTGTAGTGTACTTTTGTTTATATATTTAAGCATTGGGAAGAATAAGAAAATGAGCATATAATAAAAAGGTTACTGTATTTGTATGGGAAAATATGAACTCGTTTTGTCGGATGGATATACTGCACTCCCAAGGTCGTACAGTATAACCATCCGAAAAACTCGTTCATATTTTCCCATACAAATGCAGTAACCTATAATTATCATAGCACTGTTAACTTTGGGAAAGACTGGACGTAACATGATGTTAGGGCGACGTAAGATGACGTGAAGGCGATTTTGACTCCTATTGAATAATAAAATTTTCTGTACAATTTTAACAATCCCAACAACAGTCCTTTGTAAGAAAATGATAAAATTCACGAAAAAAATATGACCGCTTGGGAATTCTCTAGCGATGTACGGCTTGGCCTAAATCTGCCTCGTGGACTCTTTATGTCGGAATTCTGAAGTGAGCAACTTAATTATATTTTACTGAAAAATGAAAAGAATCTGGGGTCTTTTAATCTGTGCAAATTTTACAAATTTTTAAACACTTATTCACCTTGACATATTATTTTACGGACAGTTGGTGATAGAACACTGTTTAATATAGTTTTTATACAATGACTCATGCATAGGGATACATGTTAAACTAAGTGAAGCACTAAAAAAAGAACAACAACCTATACATTTTTTCTTCGTGGATTGCTTGGACCCTTAACTTTATATTTTTAAAATGGTTAATTCCGCTCTATGTTATGTATATTTTGTAAGTGTGTCTGATAAGCATTAATGACGAGTGCCATGATTACTTTCCGTCATTTTGGGGGATACGCATTTATTCGAGTGAGTATGAGGGTTGGTGCGTACAGTAAGGCAATGGGTAACTTACCTCGCAGTTCCTGGTTCAATTATTTGATTAGGGTCTTAATTATTATTCTCTAACCTGCATGATAATATTCTTTCCTCATATAGAACATTGAAAACTGCCACAAACTTTTCATTGATGTTAACCACTCACAACGAGCACAAAATGCAGATTATTATATAACAGATTCCACAATATTTTCGTATTCCATGAAGTATTACATTTTTGCACATAGTTAAACAGCTGCTGTTATTTCATAAAATTTGTCGAATTTCAGTTTGTAGCTGTAGTTTCAAGCAAAGTAGGTTAACGAATATAATTTATAACATTATTGAGCCTTCTTTCATAAAACAAAACAAACAACAAAAGAAAATGTTTCTCATATCACTATGTGCTATAAAAGTCCTAAATACCCTGTAAAGAACAATCCAGTGTTGTGCGTCTTGTATCCATTAACATAAAGAATGGCCACAATGCAAAGACCATGCTTTTCAATTTCATAAACACAAATCGTAACTTTTAAATCTTAAGGCACGTTTACTAATAAGTTCTTGTGTCATAAATAATGTTTGTAGTATGTGAAACTCTTTGAGATAACCCTTTAATTTTCGCTGGGGGAGGGGCTGGGATTTTTATATTATTTCTTTTAATACTATTTTTTAAAAAAAATATATATTTATATTAGTTTATTTTGTATCTTAAAGTGAAAGAAGGCACCAACAAAAATCCCAGGCCCCGTCTCCCAGAAAATTAAATGCTTGATATCTTATAACGTTGCACATAATGTATTCTCAGAACGATAAATGCTATTAAATCGCAACCTTTTTTTCTCCTTATTTTCATTTAGTAATTAGAGCAGTATACTGCGAATCATGTAAAATTTATTTGTAAAGAAGAAATGTTGGTCGAATTAATTTGATTCTGATACAGGAATGAAAGAGAAATATGCTATCTTCTTTGGCTTTCCATCTCAAGATCTCTGTCAAACTTCTCTATTACTCTACCGACTGAGGTAATCTGAACACATGGTTTACCATTGAGAGTTTTTGGACGACCATAGAATACTAAAAGTATGAGAATCACATTTTGAAATATGTTCATAAAGCACATTTTTGGGTATGCAGTTGTAATTGATTTTATTGTATGTCAGCGTAATTTGCTATTATGTATTACTTTCATTTATTCAACAGATACTGATATTACAAGCCCTACGAATTTTGTTACAACAGTAAATACAGGTTCCACCGTGACTCCGTTACCTAATGTTTCAACCAAAGGATGCTCTTGTCAACCAGGTACAGTATGATTTTCAAATACCGTGAGGTCAAGTGATTATATATATATATATATATATATATATATATATATATATATATATATATATATATATATATATATATATATATATATATATATATATATATAAATTATAAAATAAACAACACCAACACATAGAATGTGACCGGTTTCGCTTTATTCATCAGACTGAATTCAAACTGAATTCAGTATCATTGATTACGTCATTAAATATATTGTGTTTCTAAGTGATCAATAATATAAACAATATGTCATAAACAAGATGACATCATACTTACATTTTTAACTTAATTGTCTTAGTCTTTAACGAATAGTTGACATGGAAATATGCATATACAGCACAGATTAATGATATTTTAAGACATAAAAATACATAAAACTGGATCTTAAAGATACGTAAATCTCTGTTGAATACTATCTCATAAACGTTTATGAATAAATAGATAGAAACAGTTTATTAATATTTTTATTTTGTATAATACACATTTGAATAAAATACATATATATAATATCTTGATATATTATTGACGAATGTTCACTAGTTTATCAGAAATCAAATTATATAAAAAAAACATTATTAAAAAATTATGGTGTGCATAATACTTATAATCATAAAATAAATAAGTATTCTATAAATAATTATAATGGAGAAATTATATGTATTTTATTCAAATGTGTATTATACAAAATAAAAATATTAATAAAACTTTATCTCTATTTATTCATGAACATATATATATATATATCTATATATATATATATATATATATATATATATATATATATATATATATATATATATATTGGGAAAACTTCTTATATCGTTTAAGTATTTTTTCTCAAAATCAGTGAAATGCTAGTTTGTAAAAGGGGTCAACAAAAATACAATAACACGAAGCAGCAGGGAGGGTGAACAGACCAAGGCGGCGCGTAAAAGTAAAGGTTCCTACAAAAAATTTTAAAAAAATAAGGTCGATAAAGTCAAAATGAAGTTTATTTTCAAACATTAGGCTGAGTCGTTTACACACATGTGGTCACCCCTCCCTGCTGCTGTCGATTTTATAAATTCAAAAATAAACAGCAGCTATGACGTTCAGTCTACCATTCCACTGGGTCCCTTCTGCCGGTAAAGCCTTTTGCCAATAAGATCCTAAGAGTCCCTTATTGAGGCCTTAAGCCCACAGGGCACTCTTTCATCGGTTAAGACCTGTCTTATGGTCCACAGGCAACTTATTGAGACTTTTTGGTCCGGCGGGCATTCTTTCTGAATGTCCCTATGTGGGTACCCTTCAGTGATCACGACTTCACATCATCCTGCTGTTTATTTTAGGACGCAAGCGCATTTAGTAACCCCACCCCCCAATCAAACCCCGGGGAAAGTGCAAAGCTGCACTCGCCACGTTGTTTGACGTTGGCGAGGGTTACATGAGGCTTATGCTTGCGCCCCAATTATTAAAATAAGTGGCATCCCAGGGCCACAAACCACCGACATGTGTCAGTCATGGGGAACCGAACCCTAGACCTCGAGTACGAGAGTCAGACGTGATAGCAATGCACCATGTTCCACTTGCAAATATGTGTTTCAAAAATAAATATATAAGCATTGACTCTGTCACTGCAGATTCTGTGATCAGTATTTTATTATCTGATTCTGAATAAAGTTTGCAATTTTACATATTTCTGCCGTTTCTGTCTTGTTTAAATATTATATTATCAACCCTTGATTTCATCAGGACAGAACTATATAGCAATGAATGCATGGATCGATATTGTTCAGTTCACTCCGGTCTGAACAAAAAAACCAGTCATGACTAATTGTCTATAGCGTGGTTCGTCCTGATTTTAGGCAACAGATTTTTGTGGTTTGATTATATAAAATAGGTAAATTTCTCAGACTTTTCAGAGATACAGGGCTGGGAAATCGAAGTCAAAGAAGAACATGACTGTATAGGTATGAAACTATTAATTATCTATGCACCGTTTTATCCTTGACTGTCAAGGGAAATAACTGCTTCATTACTCTATGAGTTATTCAGTATCAAGGATAAAATATTCTATCAATACCAGCAGCAGAGAGGGTGTAATTAAATCATTGTTATATCAATAATGATCGGTGAAGCTCATTCAGCAAGATTAGGTCGAGAGCGACTAGAAGCGATACAGAAATATCTTCCGCTTGATGATGATGTCAAGCGAAAATTACAAGAGCGTCAACAAACACAAGAAGAATTTACAGAATCCGCAGAACAATTATTTAAACCTATCATGAAAACTACTGAAGGTATTCTTCCTGTGTTAAAAAAAAGACACTGAAGCAACTGAAAAAATAGCGGAGCGAACTAAAAAGACAAAAAAAAAAATTCTACGAGAACTTCCGGAGAAAATAGCTACTGCAATGCCAACCCCGGAAATACCTACGGATACAGACCAAGCGGAAGATGTTACTCAAGAAGAACCAGAACAGGCACGAGTCAGGGTTAATATGTCTGATAAATTTACCGAAGATGCTATTAATTATATTAGAAAAGCCGAAAATATTAAACAATTAGCTATTATTGCTGTGAGTGATTATTATGATCGAGGAAAATTTTTAAAATCTAAATACGTTAATGATTTTATAAGTCGGGAAACTTGGTACAAATGGATATTTCGCGTATACTATGACGTTGATCAAGCTCGAACCAGTGATCCAAGATATATGGAATATATTCGTGAAATAGATGAACATATTTCGTTTATAAAATTATCATCAGAACAACGACAAAAGATAATTCAACAACAACGACAACAAACACAACTACGACAAAAAGAACTAGAACAAAGAACACAACAACGACAAAAAGAACTAGAACAACGAACACAACAACGACGACAACAACTACCATCAATAAGACAACAACAACCAACGTCAAGAATTCATGAAATTCCCGAAGAAGAATTACCGCGTACAGAATCACCGCGTCCACAACCATATCTGAGACCTTACGAACTAATTGGAGATGAAGATGACGCCCCCAGCGCAACTGGAAGTGGTATTAATACAACAACTGGAAGTGGTCTTGTTACTTGTCCTAACAACATCCTTGCCGACGTGGATAGATTAGAAATTTTGGTTGGTGGAAAACGAACTGGTAATAATTCTCCAGAAATTATCAACGAAATCTCATCAATTTGTCAACGATTATTTACCGGTGGCATCATGGATATTAACGTGTATCGGTCTCTCATTAATGAAATTACCGATGATTATCACAGTGATTAAACAGTTAGATATAATTATTATAATAGATGATCATACACGCTGCTCAACGTGGACCAACTATGGTCAGGGTGGTAAATTCAAGATTACCTGTATACAAGACATTTTACGGAGATGGACTCGGTGATGTTGTTCAGGGTTTAGTTTCGAGGATAGCCCCAAAAGCAATACCAATCGCAAAGCAACTAGGAATGAAAGCTATTGACGTTGTTCGTGAAAAAGGTATTAGCGCTGCTGGTGACGTTGCTAGTAAAGCATTCTCTGCAATCAAAGATAGACTAGCACGATTAATACGACAAAAACCTCAGCCAGTAAAATTACCCAGCACTGAAGTGATACCTGCAAGTGTTAGTAAAATAATAAATCAAGCCGCAAATAAAAAACTAGCAGAGTTAGCTGAAGGGGGGGGGAACGTAGTAGTAAGTCTGATGGCAGGAAGTGGTTTTCGTATTAGACGATGACCAATAACATAACATGTTCAAACGTGTACCTGATCCCGCATTTGACATGGATGCGCCAGTTCTCAAAGATGAATCGGTACGTGATTATCAATATTATTCTTACGACGCACGATTACCAAATCAGCGCGGGCGAATTGAATTACAAGTTCAAGATACAAGTAGATATTTCTTGCCCGCGGAAGCATTTATTGAAGTAGAAGGTGAAATTGTAAAAACGGATAATACAGCGTATGGCGCCAATGTTAGTGTTGTTTTGTCAACAACGGTATCATGACGTTGTTCGACAGCGCCACATACATGATCGACGGAAGAAATATTGAATCGATTCAAAAAGATGTTGATGTTGCCACGACAATGCTTGGCCTTGCAAGATACAGCGACGATTATTCAAGATCAGCTGCTCCATCAATGATGTTTGTCAAGGATACTTCTGACCACGCTAAATACGAACAGTATAATATAAGACGACCAAGAAACTTTACTGAAAATGCCGACGCGGATGTGCAAAGTATGATTATTAATGTCGATAGAGAAATCAACTTAGGATTTAGATCGCGTCGAGCAATGTTGGATGAGAACAGAAGATTTCTTGCGCGATTCCACTATCACATATTTTTGGATTCTGCAGACACGTACGAAAGGTTATTTTCGGAGCCAAACATACAGTTGTACTTGTACGAAAAGCAACCGACAATGATGCAATATGGCGACATGCTGCTGATGTTGGTAAAGTAAATCTAACAAAACTTTCATTGTGGATGCCAGTGATGACTCCAGCAATATCTGAAGAAGATCGGTTACTCGCTTTCATGAGCAGCGGCGGCAAGTCAACGTTGTCTTGGTTAACAACAACTACAGATACTATTCAAAGTGCAATTAATGGGGTATCTACGTGGCAAATAGCATCACAGCAAGGTGTTTCTGCACCGCGACATATATTCGTTGCATTTCAACTTATTGATCCATTAAATAATCAAGAACGTAGCGTTATGATATTTGACAAACTTGGCGTTTCTGAAGTTTCATTGAGGATAAACGGACATCAGGAACCATCAGAGGATATTTTGTTGAATTTTGAGTTAAATCATGTGGCGCGTGCGTATCAGCGATTAATGTCATTTATGGGGCGTGTTCAAAATATTGATACTGGTTTACAAATATCACAGCTATATCTGATTTATTATTTTTCACTGGAACATTTGGATTTGTTTAGACAGTCCGTCGTTGACATACACTTTCGAGCTCGTGTTAATCCTGGTGCTGAGTACAGAGTGTTACGTATCGGCTTGTTTAAAGTAACACAAAGAAAAGAGTCACTACAACAAGCTTTGTAAACTTTAACAAAAATAATTTATTTCCCTAAAAAACACGGTGAAAAGGTAAAAATATGAAACAAGACTTACGATTTACGAAGAAGATCCAAAAATTTGTCCTAAAATTGTGAAAAACACGTAAGTCCTGTAAATAAACAGTTCTAAATTGAAGTCTGAATCTCAATTCCGTTCCAAGATGGCGGATGATGACCTCAGACGAAGGTTTTACACAAGTATCCAGAATTTTCACTGTGAATCACAATTTGTACTGTCCTGTTCCAATTTAGAATTAATTTCAGCAAATGTCTTTGTCCAAAGCCAGTTGTGTAGTTCTCCAGAGAAAATAATTATTTAAAAGGTAGATGAAATACAGCTATCAATAACAAAACACATGTTGTTCTGCGAACGTACGAACGAACAACTCTTTTTATTTGATTTCGAATACATTAAACATGTTTTAGTCAAAAATGCGTATAAATATCATAAAGACTCAAAAGATTTTATGATTAGGGTTTACGAAGATACATATACTAAACTTAAAATCGGTGATTTCAAACAATCAATAATTGATCTTATCAAGGAAAATTTTCCAAAATATCCTTGAATCATGGAGAAAAATAGCCCCACCAGCAAGTATTCTCCGATGCAACAACGATCCGTATGGTGGTGGTCGTCATGTATCACCGGGTATCGTTAATATCAGATCAACAATCGCTGTCAATCTAGTATGTAATGTTATCGACGGCAGTTATCAAGTGGACGTTGAAAAATCCAATCAGGCCCAACAAGGATACATTCTGTATTCATTCACACCTCAAGTCCCACCAGGCTATTTGATTGTATCAGAACCAATCAATGTTGTTTATCTAAAATGTCATAATCCACTATTATCACGGATACATTTCAAACTTACTGACCAGTCTGGCCACTTGTTCGATCTTAGGTCAGAGTCGTTAAATATAAACTTGTATGTAAGATCGTAATGACTTCGTCATCAACGTCATCGTAGTTACGGAAAACACCAAGCAAAAAAAAAAGAAAAGTCAAATAATTATTTTTTTTTTACCCCCGTGATTTTATCAGGATCAGAAATGAATTATTCTGGTACAACACTATTAGTTTCCTTGTCACTATAGTCACTTTCACACTCGTCTTTATCTTTAGCCAGTAACTCTTCCGTCATCGACATGATATCTCTCAGCTGTTTTATATGAGCGTGTAGAATTCTTTTCGTTTCGTATTCGTGAGATAATTCTGACCTAACCTTTTCGATGGCCCGTGAAAGAGGAACAAATAATTTCACTTGCGTATCCGTGATTGCTGCCAGCGATCGTAACATCGCCTGCTGAATTAACTTTATGAATCTATAATCGGAGGGCAACGTATACCTATTTTCTGATTTTTTGAATTGTAATGATTCAAAATCACTCATTATTTTTTCAGGATCAAGCTCATCGGATATTTTTATACCGCTGTTGTAATTGCTTAATAGCAGTAATAATTGATGTGATGTTTTCGTGGTTCATTATTTTTTATATTATAAATTATTTGTTTAAATAAAAATAAAATATTTCAGAATAAATATTTCCGAATAAAAACAAAATATTTTAGAATATCTGACTGAATTAAACGATTTTGATGGGTATATTACCCGTCAACGCTAGAAAATCTGATCAAAGTCATAGTGTTATTAGATATATTACCCGTCAAATTCAGAAAATCTGACCGAATTCGCAATATTGACGGGTAATACACCCATCAAATTTAGAAAATCTGATCAAAGTCACAATATTGTTAGGTAATATACCTATCAAATTTAGAAAATCTGACTGAATTTCATAAAAAATAAAATTTTATATAATAAAAGTATTTCTGAATCAGATAAAAATAAAAATATATTCTGAACAAAAATAAAAGTAAAAATATATTCTCAATCAGATAAAAGTAAATATATATTCTGAATAAAAAAAAAAGTAAAAATATAATCTGAATCAGATAAAAGTAAAAATATATTTTTCAATAAAAATAAACAGCAACTATGATGTTCAGTCGAAGTAAATTCATGATTTTTCTGAATAAATATATTTCTGACAATTTCAGAAGACAAGAATAAATTTATAATCCAATGGATTATTCTTTTTTGTGTATTCTTGCTCTGAATTTTTCTTGCAATCGTCGGCGCGCACGTTCATCACGTGATACAGGCATGACGGAACATGATCAATGTGAGAATCCTTTTCCTGCGTAAATTCTATCAATGAATTCTACATAAGTAATATCATCTCTTTCAGTAATATTGACTTTCGTCCACGGAGGTAATTTATCAGCAATACTGATTTTATCAACATCATAAATAATAAAATTTGTGTTCATTATTATTAATTGTATGCTTTTAATTAATTATTAGCGTATCTAAATTTGATTCTCTGATTGAATTTCTTTGAGAACGCTGATGTATATATATTATTTGCAACAAAACGTACTGAAGGTATGACAATATCAAAGTATTTCCCAGCCGAAGTCATTGATGGAAATATTATTTCTTCACCTTTTTCTGTATTTGTGGATATAACCAATTTAGGAGATTTATTATTATAACCGGTTCTTCCTAATTTACAATTCTGACTTTGTGTAACGATACGTAAATTTTCCAAAAAATTATCTCTCGGATCTGAATTGACGTGATAGATCACAAATCCTTCTTCGATCGGACCATTAAAACACTCAAACACAAATCTATGAGAGTGATATCTTCTATTTTTCCCAGCACTAAGTCTCAGGTATCCAGTATTAGTAATACTACCAACTGGTTTTTTTCGTCGACAATTCCTGATGATACCATCACGAGATGCCTCCTAATTCTTAATGATGGGGTGCATCCTAAATTCATTCTGCTCCATTTATATATAATATCATTCTTCTAAATGATTATTCTGATACCTAATAAAATAATCATTTATGGTTTTAAACGGAGATGCCGATGGTCCATTTTTCTCATTATAATACCGCTTCATCTCTCTGTATTTTTTACCGCCACATTGCACGCATAACTGAGTTTTTCCTCTGACTCCAACACCGCATCGAACGCAAGGTTTTGGTCCCGTGCTTCCTCGTCGAAAACTCTGCATATGATATCCGCAGAATTCTTTTACGCATGGTTTATTGCAGCGAAATGAAACCCCAATCATTAACCAGTTGCATTTGCTATTTGTTTGTATCATTATATTATGAATGAAAATTTAATTAAATAAATCCTGTCTTAATTATTATATGGAGGAATTTAAGAGATTATCCGTAATCGAACCTTCCGCCGTCTCGGCGGGAGCAAGTTTTGATCTTGATAAATTACGAAAATCAAAATACTCAATGCAAGACCTAGCTTTGATGAATGATGATATAACCGATCGTATTCGTGAAGCTAAAAAAGAATTTCGAAATGATGGTGCTACTCATACTTGGTCGTCATTCAGAATCAGAGATACCGTCGACACTAAGATGAATGACGAACGAGGAAGAAGTATTATTAATTACCTCGATGATCAGCAGTATATTATTCTGATCAAATTTATTGTGCAAACGGATGATGATATTTGGATTATCCGTGATAAACGTGAACCTGTCAGAGTAACACAATCAGGACAAACTGTTATATTGGATAAAAAATCCAAGCCAGGTGTGCTAACCGGTATTGATAAACCGTATTATGAACGAGTATATCCTGTAACCGCAGTTGTTTACGCGGTGTATCCGTTAAATGATAAACCCAGCACTGACGATCTTAAACCGATGAAATTATCACGGTTAAATTGTGTAGCTGAGCGAGTTATGGAACATTTTAAAAAAGCAATACGTGGGAATGGCTTAACATATATAAGACGTAAAAATTAAACTCATGGGCAGAAACAGTTAAGAATACCGGAGCATCTATCAAGGACGTCGCTGTACTAGAAAAAAAAAAAAAATTTCCAATAACAGTAAAAACTCTAACCGGAGAGATTTTATATGAGTCAAAATATACATCAAGAGGAGCTCCAATAACAATCATTGATCATAACGCACATGCATGGACTGATGCTGTAACAATATTTCCACGAGATAGAAATAGTCAGATTTTATGACGATTATATATTCGATGCTATCAGTGATATCAGTAAGAATGATCCTGTATCTGTTTGGTTATTTCAGAGTTCAGAATCCGTGAATTACGATCAATTTGTAAAACCTAATGGAGAGACTTACCATAGAGAACCTCTCCATCATCGTAAAATTATATAGGTTGATATGGTTGCGTGTTTTCCTGGGAGTTTTCTTGGATACGGAGACTGTTCTGAATATTTTAAAAGATTCGGACATCCGACACATGAAATGACGAGAGTTGCGATAAATGGACCATTACCTGATTTTGATTTAACTGGATTCGCTTGTGTAAAATCATTTAAGTTTTGTAATAATCTTCATCCGATCGTTTATGCGTGGTTTGGTAGACGTTTCTCAGAAAAATATTGGGTTCTAATAGTGCTATTACGATACATGCTTGCTACTGAAATCTTAATGTCATTGAGTGTAAGTGAAGCTATTATATCATATCATCCACAGAAACAAGTTTGGTTACCACAACAAAAGAAACATTCACCGACAGATCCAGATGAAGACTGGGATAAAATTGATTATGAAAATAAAGTTGCAAAAGATCTCGGTAGAAAAATAATTGGTAAATTTACTCAAGGTGGTTCGTATGATCGTAAAAGACATTGTACAAGATTAATCATGGATGATGCTGAGTTGGATTTTATAATTACTGATACGACGAACAAAGGAACATTTATAAGCAGAAGTAATACTTATTCGTCAGACGGAATTAAATTAGGTACAATCGTGAGTTATATCGATGGTGAGTCACCGCAATTTACTCATTTAAGATCTTCTATGCTCGCTTACGTTTCTATAAATTTATGATCGATGATAAATAAATTTCCTTGTTACGCTGTCAGACTTGCTACGGATTCGTTTTATATAAATAGCGCGTACGTGGATTTGGTAAAACCGTTACTCGGTAATGGTGAATGGGGATCATGGAGAATAAAAAACGAAAGTATACTCGATTATTCTGAATCAGCAGATGTTAATATCAAAGAAATATACTATGGTAATGACAATCAAATGCCAGTATCAACATCACCATCTGTATTTGATCCCGTGGCCAGACATAAAACCATTTATCTCAATGGACCTGGAGGTTCTGGTAAAACAACACGTACCATTGAATTATTTCATCAGAGTTCAGATATGGTTGTGTTGACACCTACACACAGACTAGCAAGAGAAATAAAACAACGAGGAGTAAAATCATGTATATACCATAGTTTCTTCAGATGGTGTGGAGATACATGGACACCTGAGCGAATGGGTGAGAAATATATTCCCAAAATCATCATCTGGGATGCAATTTGTACAGTATAGTTAGAAACACTAAAAATATTTCTTAATTGGTTATTAACAAAAACTACTGCGGTAATTATGTGCGGCGATCATGGTCAACCACCACCTTTCGTCGGTCAGTCTCCACATGAGTGGTTAAAATCATTTGTGGATTATTATGAAGAAATAAATGATGATCATAGAGCTATTGATGAACCTCTGAAAAAATTTAAAAGATTAATCAGACTACAGCCAGACAGAATACAATGTGAGATAATGCGTGAAATAATTCCGGAAACTCCTGTGAACGAATTTTGGAATTTATGGAGACCAAATGATTTAATAGCTGCGAGTAGAAAAATAGTTCGTGATGAATTACAGGAGAAATTATTTCTGTTACATAAACAAAAATTTTCAAATCTACTTGTGCCATTGTGTTGATCATGGATAAAACTCCATGGAAATTGGGATACGCTATAGCGATTCATTCGTCACAAGGGCTAACTATTGCTGATACAAATATCTGGATTGTCGATGATAGAATCTAATGGTCAAATTTAGTTTATCTCGCAGTGTCTAGAGTCAGAAGAATATCTCAAGTACACAGGGTTATGAAATTTACAGAAAATAATAATCAAACTGCTAGCGACAACAACGAAGTTGTTGTTGGCGTAATAAGAATAAAACTATTTGGTTATAAGCAATGTGACAAAAAAAAAAATAATCGAGATTTTGATATTGATACTGAATTAATTATGACACTAAAACAATGACAGAATAATCATTGTGCAAGTTGTAACTGTAATATGCTATGGGAGTATACGAGTAATAATCCAAGACAGTTCACCGTAGACAGAATTAATAGTGATCTTGGTCATACACGTGATAATGTCATATTGACATGTCTTGAATGTAATCGACGTCGGGGTTCCAATTTACAAAAGTGAACGCGGTGGTAACTGTGTGTCTTCAGGAATTAGTTGTAATTGTTCACGTACAAATCCACGTTGAGGAGCAGTTGAATCCAGTCTGTATATTGCAGGTCTACCCGTAGATCTAACCACGCTAGAAATTTTATGTGTAGTCACACTCCAGATAGGATCAGTTGCTCTTTTTCTACCACCTTCAAGTTCACCAGGTTCATATAAATACCTGACAGTCACATTACCTAACACTGGTTGTTTTGAAAAGTCACGTCGTTGTCCGTAGCCATCGCTACGGGGTATATGTGTTTTTTTGCAATTGCATTAATAGGTTTCATAGAAGTTGCACGAGTAATTTCATTATTTAACGCAGCTATCACACTTGGTAATCTTGCAACCCATTCGCGAGATCTCATGTCGCTCTGAATAATTTCCTTTGCATTCTGATATCCAAATTACCGCTCAGCGAGTGTTTGATTAAATCTTTCCACGATTGCCTGATCACGATGAATTGTAGTGTGTCCTCGTCTGATTTTGACATTATGTTTTTTTCATCAGCGATGATACTGCACCGAGAAATTCTTTGCCAGGATCAACTTGTAGCAACTGTGGCCATCGTAATGGTCCTCATTGATACATTCGTTCAAACGCAGATGCAATTTCAGATGTTGTTTTTGTTGATAATGGTTCCGCTTCTTTATATCTAATTGCAACATCAACGACAGTTAACGCGTATTTGTATGTGCGTGATTGACGTCCACGTGTTTTAATAGTATCGTGCGGCAAAAACAAAATATCTGCTTGATGAACTTCATTGGGAACGCTGACATCAAAATACGCGTACTGAATTATTTTAGGTGGACGTAGATAGATTTGCCATATTGCCTGTCGTGCTAACCACTCTGCAGCAACAGCACGTGAGACTTTTGCTGCTGTAGCGAGTTTACTAATAGCTGCTCTCCCCGTCCAATATCCTCTTGGGCTATCATAAATGGACTCCATTATAATAGTTATATAATTAATTACCCAGCCCCTAGCATTATTTTACCTTTCATAGCAGATTTTACTAGAAAACTAGCGAGTTTTTCTCTGAGAGATTTATCAGGTATAGAATTTAAAGCATGAATCAATTTCACATCTGCGAGATGCCGTTGTTGTAAACCCTTGTTTTTATATGCAACATCATGAACGTGACACGCTTGATCAATCTTATTTATTGGATGCTCTTGATTGATCTCGTTCGTCAAGTCGGATATCAAGTCGAGTTCCAGGACCACAATAATTGTATCCGGGTAGATGTTTTTCTCCGGGATACTTTGCCCACGGAACCCCTGGTAACTTTCCCAACGAAGAAGCAACATCACCTCCCGTCGCTGTGTTTGAAATAAATTTGTATTTTTTTGTACCACACTTTTCACACTTACCTGTCAGTGCGCGTTTTTTATTTTTTGTTATTATTGTCGTTAATCCAGTGGTTGGGGTGGTTGCCCTGCATCGAACACAATATAAATTCATATCATTTATCATATGGATATAATTGACTTTTCAGCGACACGAAAACAAGAGCCAGTCAAGCATCACCCAGCATTGCCAAATTCTATTAGGGCAATCATAATAGGTCCATCTGGATCAGGCAAAACACAATTATTGCTTAATTTGATAATGAGATGGCTCAAGTGGGATAAATTATATTTAATAGCTCCATCCGTGGATGATCAGCGATGCTATGAAGTACTTAAGGATTTTAATGAAAATGCAAAATCGTTATATGAAGACAGTGACAGTGATGGAGTCAGTGTTATTGATTTTATCACTGATATTGATGAAGCGCCATCTGTAGATGACCTGGATGACGTATTAATAATTTAGTAGTGTACGATGATGTCATGCTTGACAAACAATCAAATCCAGCTAGGATATTTTCCAGAGGCAGGCATAAAAACACAGACGTGATTTATGTTACACAGCGTTATACACAAATTCCAAAAGTGATCAGAGATAACTGTAATATTTTAGTTGTGTTTAACGGAGTTGATAATCATACGCTGCAAAATATTTATTATACTTGGTGTTCAGGGGATATGGACATGAACAAATTAAAAAATTTCTTTGTACACGTGCAAGCTACCCCGTTTGATTTCATCAAGATAAACTTGCACGACCCTAGGTCGAGGTATCGTATAGGTATTGATAGAATATTTGATCCTTGATACTGAATAACTCATAGAGTAATGAAGCAGTTATTTCCCTTGACAGTCAAGGATAAAACGGTGCATAGATAATTAATAGTTTCATACCTATACAGTCATGTTCTTCTTTGACTTCGATTTCCCAGCCCTGTATCTCTGAAAAGTCTGAGAAATTTACCTATTTTATATAATCAAACCACAAAAATCTGTTGCCTAAAATCAGGACGAACCACGCTATAGACAATTAGTCATTATTGATTTTTTTGTTCAGACCGGAGTGAACTGAACAATATCGATCCATGCATTCATTGCTATATAGTTCTGTCCTGATGAAATCAAGGGTTGATAATATATTATTTAAACAAGACAGAAACGGCAGAAATACGTAAAATTGCAGATTTTATTCAGAATCAGATAAAATACTGATCACAGAATCTGCAGTGACAGAGTCAGGGCTAAGATAGCTAAATATTTATTTTTGAAACGTGTATTTTAAGTTGGAACAATGGTGCATTCGTTGAGCGTCTGACTCTCGTACTCGAGGTCTAGGGTTCGGTTCCCCATAACCGACACATGTCGGTGGTTTGCGGCCCTGAGATGTCACTTACTTTAATAACTGGGGCGCAAGCAAGAAAGCCTCATGTAACCCTCGCCAACGTCAAACAACGTGGCGAGTGCAGTTTTGCACTTACCCCGAGGTTTGAGTTGGGGTGGGGGTTTATTATATGCGCTTGCGTCCTGAAATAAACAGCAGGATGATGTGAACTCGTAACCACTGAAGGATAACCACATAGGGGCATTCAGAAAGAATGTCCGCAAGTCTCAATAAGGTGCCTGTGGACCATGAGACAGGTCTTAACCGATGAAAGAGTGCCCTGTGGGCTTAAGGTCTCAATAAGGGACTCGTAGGATCTTATTGGTAAAGGCTTTACCGGCAAAAGGGACCCAGTGGAATGGTAGACTGAGCAACATCACTGCTGTTTAGTTTTGAATTTATAAAATCGACAGCTGGGGGGGTGGTGGTGACCACATGTATGTGATATTTTTTTGGTTCCATTTTTAAAAAAATAAAGGCTCTATGGAACTGTTTATGTTCGTAATCCCTCTGTTTCAAACATAATCTTTTTTAGCCCTTGTAGGAACCGTTATTTTTCAAAAATAAGGGTTCTACGAAAAGTGGTCTGTTCACCCTTCCTGCTGCTATTTATAGTTCTATTTTGACTCGAGAAGTTCGATTGGACATAGATCGTCTTAACCTTACTTCTCGGTCTTGGCGAACCTGTATAATTTAGTGTATGCTGAGAAAGTAAAAGGATAGTTGGAGAGTCATAGTTAGGTTTAAAGAATATGTGGATGTTTGTTTGTGAATTTTTCTGGTTTCGTAATGTTCTTGTTATGTGCCTCTTGGGGGACACCAGAACGGGCCGTGCTACCTCACGTTAGTCCCGTAGTATTGTCCTCGTCCCTATGGTATCCCCTGGGAGGCCTTTTGTTTGCTTATATTGGTGTTGTTTGCACATAGAGTATCAAGATCCCACAGGTATACAAATTATTGTAAAGTTATCTTTCCGTATCTAATTTAGTTTTCATTACCTTGTTTATATATTCTATTAATTCACTATATAGTTTTTTATCGTTAATATTGTTAGTATATAATAAACATTTATCATTTACATTACCATATTTGTTTATTATTTTATTCTTTATTATTTGTCTTTCCTAGTTTATTTTTAAACAGTGCAATATCATATGGCTTTTTGAATCTATATCTTTACCACATATTCTACATTTGGGAATTTGTGTTATTAAATGTCTTTTAAAGGTAGTTTCTCCCGTCAGCCATTTGTCGTGCAGGTATGGGAACAGCCTGCTTTGTATCGCTGCCGATCCTATACCTGCCCAGTTTTTCCCGATGGCTGACCAATCTAATTGGGGATATTTTAATTCTATATCTTGTTTTTCGGTTATTATTAAGTTAATTAAAATATTGTAGATACCATTTTATTATCCCAAATTTTTGTGTTGTCCCTATATATATATATATATATATATATATATATATATATATATATATATATATATATATATATATATATATATATATATATATATATATATATATATATATATATATATATATATATATATATATACGATAGGTCTCTTATCCTTCTATAGGTCCCTGGTGGTTCTAATAATTTGATTAATTTGTTATTTTTATAAATTCCATTATTAAATCTACATATATAGCCAGATATATAAATATATACAGCTTCCCATGGAAACTTAGGTTTGTTATCCAGTTGCTTAAATCTATTTAAAATTATGGATTTTTGTTGTATGCTCAGATTCAGCAGGGCTAGCCCTCCTCTATCCTTAGGTCTGCATATATGTCTTTTCTTAAGGTAAAGTATTTTACTATTCCAAACATAGCTCAAGATTTTCCTTTCACTTGTTCCAATCATTGCCTCTGTTAGGTGAACAGAGTTCATCACATGGTTTAATTGGCTGTATAGGTAGGTTTTAGCAACCTGTGTTCGGTCTATCAAGTTTAATCTTGTATTCTTCCAAGTTTCAATCTGATTATCAGTCTTGTTCACTAGCTCACGAAAGTTTTTGTGAGTAGAGTTCTCTCCAAATATAATCCCAAGTTTGGGGGAAGATCAGGGTTGTTTCCTCTCCAGTTGCCTATTAATAAAATTCCTGTTTTCTCGTGATTTATTGCTGATCCAGAAACTTTGCCAAATTTTGAGAATTCGTCCTGTAAATGCTTGAATGAATATTCGTCTCTGGTAAAATAAGTGCTATCAACTGCATGAAATATAGTTTTGAAATCGTATTTCAAATTTGGTATTTTTATTCCTTGAATGTTAGTATTGCTATTAATATTTATGTTCAAGGATTCTATTGACATGACATATAGCAACATAGATAAGGGACAAACCTGCCTTACTGAGCGGTTAATCTTTATTTCACCTGTTAGGGCTCCATTTACTGTTACTCTTGAATAAATTTTATTATACATTGCTTTTATCCAGTTTATTATTTTAGGCCCAAACCCGCATTTGTTTAGTGCTTTATAAGCCTTCTCTTGATCGAACAAGAACATGACTCCTTTCTCACCTTTACTTTTTAAAAAATCTATTATAGCTGATATCGATAGCGTATTATTTGTAATTTTCATACCTATCCCCCCGCAGCTTTGATTTATGTCTATTATTTTATTTAAACTTTTCCTTATCCTGTTTGTTATTATTTTGCTTAAGATTTTGTAATCCGTATTTAAAAGTGTGACTGGTCTCCAATTTTTCATATCCTCTCTGTCAGCCTTCCCTTTGTATATTAGTGTGATAATTCCCTCCCTTAGACTTTTCGGCATTTCCCCGGATAATAAAATGTTGTTAAATAATAGTTCTAAAATATCTATTAGCTCTTTTTGAAATTTGATGTAGAATTCTGCTGTAATCCCATCTGATCCTGTTGATTTTCCTTTTTTAAGACTTTTAATCGCGTTAATTATTTCATTAACTGTGATAAATTTGTCACATTCTTCTCTTTCATTTAATGGTATTTCTTTATATTTGGTTTGTTTTAAGTAGTTGTCCATAATTTGTCCATCGATATGTTGTGATTCATATATAGCATTGTAATAGTTTCTAATTCCTTCTAATATTTCTTTTTTATTTGTATATACTTTATTATTTAATTTAATTGTTTCAATTTTCCTATTCTCTCCCTTTTTTATTTCTAGTCTCTTATACAAGCCCCTTCCCTTTTTGTACAGATTATCAAACTTCCCCGCCCTTAATTTTATTCCTTGCGTTTTTTCTTTTTGAATTTGTCCCCATTGTTTAGTTATTTCGTCATATGGTGAGTTGTTTTCAGCTTGGTTTTCTATGTACATGCTTTTTACCCAGTTATTGTGCAATTTCTTGATCCTACTATAGTATTTCGTAATTCCTTTTACTCCTTTTTTCAGGTTTTCCCAATCATGTAATATATTTCCTATATTGTTTGTTTTAAATTTGCTTAGGTGATAAATCATGGTTTTCTCATATTCTTTGTCCTTTAGGTGAACATTGTTTAATTTCCACAAACCCTGTCCCCATTTACATTTATTGGTTATTTTTATTTCTAATAATATTGGTTTATGATCCGCCACTTGATAATCGTTTATTGTACAGGCTTTTACTTTATTTATGTAGTTTCCGGACATATAAAAAGTATCCAATCTGCTCCCTTTATTGCCTCTGTATGTAAAGGTATATTCTTTTTTATTGGGATTTAGAAGTCTATATATATCCTCTAAATTGTTTGCTTCTGTAAAGAATCTTATCTATTTATGTAATTTGTCATCATTATCTGCAAGTACATCGCTCTTGTCTAAATGTGAATATATCCAGTTAAAATCCCCCCCCCCCGCTATGCAAGGGTTCCCTATAAAGCGTTGAATGTAATGACTAATATTTTTTTTATAAAATCTATCTTTTAAGGTTTAAGACATCCCGATGGTACATATAAGTTAAAAATGTTATAATTGTTTAATCTCACATGTATTAGTCTTCCTTGTAATTCTCTTAGAGTATTAAGAGCTTCAAAGTTTAATCCTTTGGCGGAGCACCGGATGATTGGAGCCACTCCCGATGTCTTTTTGGTTGGATGGTTACTAGTAAGAACTATAGCATCTAGCGCTTCTTCTAGTTCTTTTACCAATGGTTCCGACATTCCGTGTGTTTCTTGTATTAGTACTACACCTTAATTTTGTGTCAAATTTTTTATTTTTTTAATTTTGTTATTTATTCCATTTATAATTATAGTCAAGAACTGTAGGTTTAATCCTTCCATCTTGACTCATTGTATTTGTTCATTTTCCATTACATAGTTAATTCAATTTAAATGTTTGTCATTTGTTTATTTTTGAAAAGTTATTTATCTAGTGGGCAGTTCTGGCTCTGTAGTCCTCAATACTAATGGTTTTCTTTGCATTTTCTCTTGTTAACGAAACCGCTCTTTTTTTGACTTCCTTGCCTTCCTTTTCTTTTTCCCCTTGTCTTGATTCTCTGATCATTTTCGAAATTTCAGATTCTGATGGTGTTCTTGGTGTCGATGCAGCTCTTTTCCTCTTGAGCGTCATATAAGGTGTTGACATGTCCATATCTATTTTCTCTTCGTGCGGCTGAACTGGTGTGATGTTTAGAGTTTCTTCAATTGTTTTGTTCTTTTGTGAATTTTGGCATTCTACTGTTTCTGGCGTTTTCTTCCCATCAAAGTTTGGCTCTTCCAGTATGAAGTAAGGTGTTGTGTCCCTCTCTATTAATTGAATTTCTTTAGCTTTTTTCTGCTGTAATAATCTGGCTCTTGCTTTAGCTTTCTTTTTTTCTGCCGAACTTGTCTTGCTTGCGTCTTCCCATTTCCCCTCTTTCGACGTATTGTTTTCTATGCTTAGGTCTTTTTCATTTGGTGATGGAGATATCACTTCTTCTGATTTGTCTAGATTGTCTTCTACAGGTTCAGGGACCTCTTTCATCACTTTCTCTGCATTTCCATCTCGTATCCCTTTAGTGTCCGCTGCTGCATAGGAGGTTGTGGGTTGTGTAGGCTGGTTTAGAGAATTTTGACATTCTCTTGGTAGATGGCCTAGATTCCCACATTTGTGGCAGGGTCTGTGAAATTGGCATCCTCTGTACCATGTTTTTATTCTAAATCCTAGTACGTAGAAAAACCCTGGTATTTTCCTTGCGTCCATTTCTGACATCGTGATTACTCTCACCCCTGTGTAGATATTGGGGAATCCCCAGAATGTTGCCATGTGTGATCGAATTGGTTTCACCCCAAATATTCTCTCGATTTTGAGGACTAGTTCTGACAGTGGTATTTCAAGCGGTAGTCCAGAGAAATGTATTTCTGTTGTTTTTTCTCCTAGCTTTTTTAGTATGGGAGATGGAGCATATATTTTTACAGGCTTCCCTTTAATTTCTAGGCTTGATTATTCCCGTATAGTGGCTTCTCTCCCTTGGCGAAGAGGAAGTACAGACCCCTTCCTCCATTTTGGAGGCCTTGGATGTTTTCTGTCTTGGTTCCTCTTGATATTAAATATTGCAGGATTTCCGCCGGTCTTGGTCTTTCCGCTTCCGAGAAATTTTTCAGGTCAAGCACCTGGCACCCTGGTGCTCTTTAGGCACATAGGACTCTTCCTTGATCAGTTAACTGCATCTGTGTGGGGAAAGACACTCTCTGTTTTCCTCCTTTAACTTCGCTTATTCCTTGCGATTCCATTTGAGCGATAGAACTGCCCACAGTAATGTTATTGAAAAAAGCAAATATAAGCTTAACACAAAGCAAAAGAAGAATCAAATAAAATATCTACCAAATAGATAATTTGCTAATATATACCTGTGCGATCTTGGTGTGTAATCCAAAAAGAATGTAAATATATCCAAACACTGTATAACACCGAATCGGTGAGCAAAACTCCCTAAACAAAACTGTGCTGTACTGTACTGTACTGAAAATTCCAAAACACTATACGACATTCATTAATCTATTTTTTTTAAAATTATGTCCCCAGTTTACAAACAGTTAAGAATATTTTTATATTATTCTAATTTACTGAATAACTTAACTAGTGAAAGTATAAACTAATATCATAGAAATAAGTTTAATAATTCTTTTAAAAATGAAAGGGCATTTTAAATTAATTCTGAATATATTAAGATTAATTATTTATAGAATACTTATTTATTTTATGATTATAAGTATTATGCACACCATAATTTTTTTATAATTTTTTATTATATAATTTGAGTTCTGATAAACTAGCGAACATTCGTGAATAATATATCAAGATATTATATATGTATTTTATTCAAATGTGCATTATACAAAACAAAAATATTAGTAAAACTGTTTCTCTCTATTTATTCATAAAAGTTTTTGAGATAGTGTTCAATAGAGATATACGTATCTTTAAGATCAAGTTTTATGTATTTTTATGTCTTAAAATATCATTAATCTGTGCTGTATATGCATATTTCCATGTCAACTATCCCTTAAAGAATAAGACAATTAAGTTAAAAATGTAAGTATGACGTCATCTTGTTTATGTCATATTGCTTATATTATTGATCACTTAGAAACACAATTTATCACATAGTAGGTATAGTTTTCCTATAGTATGTACAGTTTCATATTTTTGATATTACCACACGTTAAATATCACTTTATGTGATTCTGATTGGTCCAAATAAGCCCATGAAATTATTGTGCAGTATCTTCTTTGCTGATTGGCTGGGATCGTGGGAAAACGTTTCTAACCCCGCCTTCTGGAATGTTTTGTTTTGAATGAACATTTTTGGCCGCCATTTTTTAACTCGACTCGCGAAAGGAAATTGAGGAAAAATTATCTCGGCTGTCTGAATATGGATACGTTACCCCCACAGGGATTTGTTATGTCATGTATAACAATATCATCATAAGAAAATGGCATAAAACTACAAGACAAGAACAACAATAAGTAAAACTAAGGGTATTGCTTACTTGATGGCGGGGAGGGGGCGGTATATCTGTAACATAGATATAGAATCCACCGTATATACAAGCGTGGTTTAAATGTTAACTTACAGAAGTAAATAAACTCACCTCTGTTCACAGAAGAATCTGGACATAAATGGGTCTCCTAACTGAAAGAACTTTATCCAGCCACAGCACCTTTACGCAGTATATATGGGATACAAATCCGACTCAAAAAGAAATTTGTATACGTCTTCTGTACAGTCTATTGTTCCAAATAAAATACTGCAAATATCCGGTCATAAATGCATTGCAATAAGTGTGGGAATTTTTGCATCCAGTAATCCTATTTCACATGAAAATCGCAACAATGTAATGTTTAGTTCTGAAAGTGACATTTTAGGGTAAACATGTACTCTAGGCCTACTGTGTACCGTATCAAACAATGTGGCAGCATCACATCGCATTGATCAGTCTGTTTTGAAAAATGATTTTGTCGCTATAAAATGTTCTGTTTCTTCGGATGGAAGTTTTTTCTTTGATTAATAGTTTGTAAAAAAAAGTACAATCTACTTTTACTAGTTCAACTTTGTTTGGGACTATATTTTATGCACAACAAATGAAAGGTTCACCGTCTGTCAGAATGAACGAAATTATTCGTTCTTCTTTCTATCTAATTAATTTCCACTTAAATAAAAACTGTGATAAAAAGAATCTCAAATGGGTAATGATTTAATATTAAATTTATGAAACTCGTTGAATAATGTCCAGCTTTTGCGAGCCTTGGCAAGCAAAAGCTGGACATTATTCAACGAGTTTCATAAATTCAATATTAAATCATTACCCATTTGAGATCCTCTATATATTTAATGACGTAATCAATGATATTGAATTCAGTTTGAATTCAGTCTGATGAAGCAATAAAGCGAAACCGGTCATATTCTACGTGTTGGTGTTGTTTATTTTATAATTTATCAAGAAAACCTGGACAATACCACGGCATCAACATATGATCCACGTATTAGCAATAGAACGACGTATTTAAAAACAACAATGGAAAAATTAGCGGAGAAACAGATGAAAAATGGATTACACGCACACTTTCTTGAAAATTGTCTGGAAGACAATATTGTGCCAAAGGGATTACGTTTAAAACTAAAAATTCATATTGGGAATGACACAGCATCAAAGAAGTTTCAAGAATCAATTGACTCCCTATTGGAAAAAGTATCGTTGGAAATATGTGATAGACTAAAAGAAGAACATCAGAGGAGAGTGATCAAGATAGGCAAAGAACTAGAAGAACATAGAAATGAACTACAAGCTTTGATAAAAGGCAATAATGGCATTTTTGATGAAGAACTTTTTAAAAAACGGAATCTAAAAAAGACGAACTATTGTCAAGTCAACTTAAAAAATTACAGAATTTACAGAGAGAGAAAAACATTTTTCCAGGACAACGAGAAAAATCATCATCGAAAATTACTAGAGAGAAATCAAAAAGATATAATCAACAGCCTAATGAATCACCAATGCCAAAAACAAACGTGCAAGAACTAAGAATCACACACGGAATAAACGACAACCAAGAAATGAAAATGAATGGAACAAGCATCGCCCGCATAAAAAATAACCTATCAACCAAATCACACAGAACAAAATAATAGACCCATTCAAAACAATTCCATGAATGATCAAGCAAAAAACTTAATAGCCCCAGACACACAAAAGGCAACCTATGCAGATGCAGTAAAAAATGGGGCAAAGAAAATTACACAGGAATCCAACATAACCGTAATAGCAGCAATGAAGAGACTAATGGAAACCCTAAAGGATCTCTTGCAAACAACACAAACAGAAGAACGAATAGGAGATTTATTAGAATACAAAACAAGAACAGATGGAGGAAAGAAAAGAAAAGAAAAAAAGGAAATCGAAAGAGGAAAAGAAACTGTTTTAAACCTTTCTAAGCGAATTCTAACTAATAGTGATTACATTCTTCTAGGTAAGGGGTTATCATATTGTCCGAGAACCAAAGTGCATGATAATATTAAATTAGCAGAAGCATTTTTCAAAATACACAAGATCATTAAAATTAAAAGAATTTTTCTCACAATCATGCACATATTCACAATACGAAAGTAGTTTTCATCTACAAAATAAGCCCTTTTTCAATGAAAAAGAATCATCATTCACACCTTCTAGTGGACGAGATATTTATCTCGATTTTTATATTGAAGCAACTAAACAAGAAATTTTAAATAGCAATCCCAAAAGAAAACATTTTACAAACATATCTAAAGAAGAATTAAATTTTTTGCGTACTTTATCACAAGACGAAAGTATTATTATTAAAAAAGCTGATAAGTCTAGCACCATAGTAATAATGAATAAGGAAGATTATATTAAAGAAGTAGAAAGAATGATGAAGTATATTATACAAAACTTTCCTATAATCCTTCTGAAGAAATTAAAGCAAAAATAAGCAAATGTATTAATGACATTTCTATACACAATTGTTCCATATATGATGAACTAGATATCTTCTCAAATAAAATACGCACACCTCAGGTTTATATTTTACCCAAAATACATAAAACGGTTGATAAGTCACTACCTTTAGAATATCCAGGTAGACCCATTATTTCTACATGTAACTCAATTACAAATAATATATCGCAATATATTGATCATATCTTACAACCACTGATGAAATCACTACCTTCATATGTCAAAAATACTTTTGATTTCATCACCAAATTGAAATCTATACCGAAACTAACTGAAAATTCACTCCTAGTTATACTTAATGTGGTTTCACTCTACACGAATATACCACACAATGATGGTGTCGAAGCGTGTAAATATTATCTTGAAGAAAACGAATATACATGTAAACTATCAAAAGAACATGTTTGTGATTTGATAAAACTTGTGCTCGAAAATAACTTTTTTCAATTTGGTAATACAAACTATCTCCAAAAGTTGGGAACAGCAATGGGTAGTCCTATGGCACCTTATTATGCATCTTTATTTATGGGGAAATTAGAAAATGACTTTCTAAATAAATGTCTCTTAAAACCAGATGTTTGGTTAAGATTTTTAGACGATATCTTTATGATTTGGAGTTATTCATTAGAAGACCTTTATTATTTTATAGACTGTTTAAACAAATTACATCCAACAATAAAATTTACATTCAATGTGTCTAAAACTAAAGTATCATTTTTGGACGTAGACGTCGTGAAAAATGAAAATAATGACATCACTACCATGGTTCATGTTAAAGACACGAATATTCATCAATGCGTTGAATATTCTTCATGTCATCGTAAATCATGTACAAACGGGATATCATATAGTCAAGCAAAAAGATATAGAAGAATTATTTCGGATGACACTGTTTTTAAATCATCTTTGACAGAGTTAGGTCAGCATTTTTTAAACAGAAATTACCCTATTGATATCATTAATACTGCTTTTCAAAAAGTATCTTCTTACGCAACTTGAATCTTTACAATGTAAAAATCAAAAATAGAAATGAAGATATCATTCCTTTTGTTATTGAATATCATCCAAGTTTGCCAAATATAGGTAAGATTGTCAATAAATATTGGAATTTATTAAAATTATCATGTAAAGCAAGTGTTAAATCGTTACACGAAAGCAAACCTACACTTGCTTATAAAAGGCCTAAAAATCTTAAAGATTTCTTAATTAATTCTAAATTAGAAAAAACATTACATGTATATAAGAAGGGATCATCAACTAAATGTTATAGACCTTGATGTTCGCACTGTTCTTTTATTAATGAAAATACTTCTTTCAATAGTAATAATACGAAAGAAACTTTTAATATGCGTTGTGATACTAATTGTGCAACATCAAATATTAATAAAACTGTTTATCTCTATTTATTCGTAAAAGTTTATATATATATATATATATATATATATATATATATATATATATATATATATATATATATATATATATATATATATATATATATATATGATTAAAAAGATAAAGTAATATAAGCGTTCTTCGATATAATATTCTAAATTGTACCTTAAAAGGTTATTTCTCCAGCATTAATAATTTTTTTTTTCATTTTGTGTATAAAAGTGATTAGTGACACTTGATTGAGGTATAAAACGCAAAATGAAATAACGCCGAAGGTCATCAATGCACAGGCGCAATGGTAGAGCTATCATCGCTAAAGCTAAGTGCTTCGTCTATTAATACACTTCTACCTAGCACAGGATAACATGTGAACGTCTTAGAGATCATCCTTTACTTTTTCAATCAGCATAAAGTGAACTTGACAACCCACAATATACTTTGTATGTATTATTTTGTTTTTCCTAACAACCGTCCATTCCAGGTTGCACTAAGCCCACTTCCAAGGCTTTAACAAACCTAGATCTATCAATTAAGGACATTAAATCCTAAAGAGGGAGTGGGTTCTCTAAGAAGCGTATTATAATTTTATGTCGAATTACTGACCCACGACAACTAGTGCAGTTCAAAAACACGATCCTCCTTTCCACGTGCTTTGAACAACTGTGGGCGATAAATTTCATTAGTACCTATTTTTAAAGAAATGAGTCAGTGAACAAATGAATGGTTGCATCTTTTGTTCTATAATATTACATAATTATGAGTGTTTTATGAAAAAAGTACTAATTACGAATGACTTGAATAAACCCAATTTTAGCACAGGATGTATGAAAATATCAAAGAAGGGTGACTGATAAATTTTATTTGAGTTTAATTATACAAATTTAAAAACAAAATCATAATACTTACAGTAGAGTATAATAAACGTCAACGTGGTCATGAAGGCGCCTGTAGTGATCTTAAATAAAATATTAAGATAAAAATAAGATATTAAAATAAAAACGATTCAGACATGTTTCTACAATCATTGCATTTTCTTGTACGCTAGTTAATTCCATATTAAATAAAGCATATCTCACTATGACAGGATTTAATTTTGAATTAGAATTTTCTAATTCCCTTTGTTTCTTCAAATCATTTCATTTAATACTACGTCATTTGGAATCTGAATTAATCAATCCGTTTTGTTTTTCCAAATCATTTCATTTAATAATGTAATTTGAATATGAATTTCATCATTCCACGTGCTGGGTTACATCATTTCATTTCATACTACGTCATTGTATTAACGTAATGTAGGCGGTGACAGTTGCTAGCGCAGAGTCACCGAATCCCTTGACATCAAGTTTTATCGGGAGTCGGATAATTCTGCGCAACGATACGCCATTTCTGTAAACATTGGATCACGTGATATTTTGGGTCAAAAATCCATTTTGTGTCAAGAAAGAACGATCGTACTTTAATTAAGTAAAGTGATATTCATAAAGTGTACAAAATATCCCACATGGCGTTGCGAGGGTACTTAGCTCCCGGGGACAAAACATAAACTTGGCGCTCCCTTACTTAGCGCCCGGAACAAAACATAAACTTGGCGCACCCTTCGAGTGCATCTGAGATAACGAATAGTTGTATTTTCCTCATTTTGGCGCCCCTGGCACATAACGCCCGGGAACAACTGTCACCCCCCTCCCCGCCCTCCCCAAGCTACGCCACTGATTTCGACTCGAAATGGATATGAAAATGTGATTTCTAAATGTCAACATGAAGACCCACTCCATGACCTTCTTGAACCTGTAACCCAGAAATCCTATTTACTATGTATCTTTTAGAATCATACAAATAAATACATTATGTAAAAGATGGAAATGTATACCTTAAAAATATTCTGCATCTTAATTCAAGTTTCCTGTTTTGCCAGAAGTTGTTCCACACGTACAAAATCGTCTGCTACCCAAAGTATCAACTTGCCGCTAGAACGGGATTCTCAAGAAATTCCCGGCGTACAATGTGTTTCAAAATTCTTTAGTAATTTTTCCCCCAGAAACAAGACGTTCTAAACACATTAAATCCTATTCATTGTTCTTTCTCTTCCACATAATAGCTTATTTTTTTTTAAATATAAAACGTTGAACTTTACTATTTTTTTTTTTTACAAGATCTGTTTAGTTTGCTTAATATCTCTTGGCATTTATTGGCGTTGTTACGTTGAATTCTAGAAAACTAGCTATAAACCTGACCTAATTACTCGACTGAACTGCTGACTGAAACAATCCAAAGTAATGTATATCATTTCTATAGCCCGATGGATAAACATTACATCTTTTCAAAGCTGTGCGCAGAATAGGCCGACATATCGCGAGTCATTAAAACACGGGGGTGGTATCCCGTGTGTCCAAAATTAATATTATT
>JAECUM010052162.1:0-11696 GCA_016617855.1 Megalonaias nervosa | reverse complement strand
GATCCAGCAAGGGATCACGTGTGTCAGGGATTGATTAAGATAAATGCAATAAACTGACAACAAACAGTGCAAAACTAGTATCTAATTAGCCTGAGCGCTTTCGACTCTTAATGAGTCTTTTTCAAACGCAAATAAAAAACATAGACAAGACAAACAAATAAAACACAAAAACCATTGTGTTTGCAAAACTTTACATGGCTGTTTCTACAGGAATTAACCTAGTCTAGAAGACTAGAAAAAGACAGCCATGCACACATGAAATTATTTATTTTGTGCGGCCAACACATTTTCTTTTAAATAATTCTCTAAATTTGCTTAATAGCTTATAATTACTACTATGACAATAAAATATCCGGGATATAATTTCCGCTTACATAAATTTACGTAAAACAACAGCTGTCGTTATGGCTCGTCGATTTCTAGGTCAATAAAAATATTTTCAAGCATCCGCAACAAGTTGAAATAAACTAGTTGAAACATAATACATTTAAATGTTTAATTCCTGCAGAAACAGCCATGTAAAGTTTTGCAAACACAACGGTTTTTGTGTTTTATTTGTTTGTCTTGTCTATGTTTTGTATTTGCCTTTGAAAAAGGCTCATTAAGAGTCCAATGCGCTCAGGCTAGTTAGATACTAGTTTTGCACCGTTCGTTGTCAGTTTATTGCAATTATCTTAATCAATCCCTGACACACATGATCCCTTGCGGGATCCAGTGCACTTGAAAGGACTGTTATTCGCCATATGATTTGTATGATATATATATATATATATATATATATATATATATATATATATATATATATATATATATATATATATATATATATATATATATATATATATATATGAGCATTTGCCACTCCAGAGAATCTTTCATCCTTAATTTCAATCGCGTATAAAATGGAATTTAATTCTTGATCTATATATAGTTTCAAAGTTTCATCTAAATTATTTGAATAAAATTATATTATCATTGCTATAGGGTTTTTTTTATTCTTTCGTGTTTTATCACCTTCATTAATATTTATTGTTGTGTTTGTATATAAGAATACTTTGCTTTGTAATCTCTTGCGAGAGAACTTGTGCGAGATTTGCATCAGTAGTAATTTTGTCCATTCTTCTCCTGTTCTGTTCGGTTTCTGCACCATTGCGTTGAGTGTGTATGTTTCCTGTGTGTTTTGTATTCGTTCTCTCTAGCCACTGTATCCTTTTTCATAGACTTGTGTGTGTCGAGATTGCAGTGCTGAATTCCTTTTCCTCTTGTTTCATTTAGTTCTACTCTTTGTTTTGTTCTATTACTGCCTCTTCCTCCTCATTGCCCGAGGGTATTGGTTAGTGTTTTCTATTTTCCGCTTTATTTTCCGAGTCTGGGAAAATCAGTACCATTGTACCATTGTTGTTTTCACTTGTTTTTGTGTTTTTACTCTTTATGTGTTTTTTCCGTTTCCTTTCGAAACGCGAAGCTCTTTCTCCTTCTATATATTCCTTTTGGAGAGAGAGAGAGAGAGAGAGAGAGAGAGAGAGAGAGAGAGAGAGAGAGAGAGAGAGAGAGAGAGAGAGAGAGAGAGAGAGAGAGAGAGAGAGGGAAAGTGCAACTGTCGAAGAAAGGCGGCGCTAGCTGATCTGTACACTTAACAGCCGTAATTGAGTTAGCTCCAATTAGTGGCCTGTTTAGAGTTAAAAGCGTGGTTTGGTCGGCCCCACTTATCATCCCATTTCCATATAACATTGAGCCCTTTCTGTAGTTATTCTACCACTCTCTGATTTGTAGAGTTTCCAGATTCCCATATGACACTATAGTCCGCAAATTGGGAAAGATCCAATTTTTGGGGGGTTAAGATCCTTTTCGAGGTCGTTTCTCATTATGCTAAAAAGTATCTGGCAAATGTGATTTCCTTGTGGTGTCCCATTTTCCATCGACTATTGATTAGAATATACTTTCCCGACGAGGACTAGGATTTTCCTATCATTTTGGGATCCAGTAGTGTATATCGCCAGAAATCCCGTAACCATTAAGTTTATATAGTAACTCTTTTGTCCACATCACGTGGTAAGCTTTCTGTCTGTCCACGAGAAAGACTTTCACATATTTTGATTGTTTAGTTCTGCTAGAGAGAGTTTAATGGCGGATTCCAGTCTAATTAGTTGGTCTTTTGTGCTTCGGCTGTTATGGAATCAGCTTGTGCATTGTGACATTAATCCTTGACTTTCCAGAAAACGTTTTAGGTTACTGTTTATCATTGTTTCCATTATTTACATATATTATTTTTGAGTGAAATTAGTCTATATGATTTATTGTCTTCTGATTCGTCCTCAAGTTTGGGAATGCGGATGATTACTGCTTTTTCCAATCTTGTCGGTTTTATTCATCTGTCCCAAATTTGATTAATTAGGTACTAACAGTGAAAATGTAATTAGCTTATTTGTAAGTTTAAAAAAAAAATAATATCCTAGTGTACCTTATCCGGGGATGTGATTTGTTTCATTTCTTGACTGCTTTGGACCTTGGTCCATTCGGCTTTAACAAACGGTACATTCAGTGGACTATTGTTGTCCCTTTTGTCGTTGACATGGTTAATAAAATTCCTCAATTCTCTTTTTTACGCCTTTTTAAATTTGTCACTTAGACAAACAACTTTCTTTTCCCTCTCTTATTTTCTAGATTTGTTACCATACTTGTTTGGTAATAGTTTGCAGAACTAAATATGAGCATTAATCTCTCCAGGACTTATGTTTAGCTGCTGCTGCTACATTTCTGGTCGTACTTTTAAAATCTGTATTAGTTCTCAAGTCCGTGGCATGTTTTGTTCTATGGAACCTATTTTGGACCCATTTTGTTTCCTTAATGGCCAATTTAGATACGTCGTACCACCATAGGATAGCTGATTTATTTAGTGTGCCCCTTGTCTTTGTTATTGAGGCTTCTGACATTGTACTAGGTGTTGTTATTATTGTAACAAGCCAACGGGGTTTCTTTACCGAGCGCTTTCAAGCCTGGCGTGAATCCCGCTAAATGTCACATGTTTTCCTTTGATTCCAAAGACTTTTATTCAACTACTGTTGTAAAGTGGAAATTCCAACACCTCCAAACTATAAATAATTTTACTCTAATTAATATATGACCACAGATCTCACAACTTCCCAATTGCCTGTCAACCTCACAACTGCATGGTTCTCCTCATTAAATTTCCGTAACGTACCGCCCGTATTTCACGCCGTACAAATATACAACTAAGAACCCTTATACAGGGAACTATTGTTACTACACCACCTAAGGCCCAGTGCCGGATTAAACCCTGTGGAGGCCCCTAGGCAGTCGAAATCTCGGGGGCCTCCCTCGCAAATTATCTCCTAATACTTTCAAGATCAAATCAATTCAATATTATTTTGATGCGTTGTCGCGGGGCCCCTAAAAGGCGTGGGGCCCATAGACCGGTGCCTACTCTGCCTATTTGGTAGTCCGGCACTGCTAAGGCCAGACAATTTATGATATTAAGCCTCATTTCGACTGTGACTCTACACCATATTTACCACCATAGCAACAATAAACAGTACCTCTCGATGACGGAACAGTTCCTTCTCGTTTATTCCACTAAGCATTGTACTGGTCCTCAGTCATAACTACTGCACATGGAGTCACACAATCAATTCACACATTTAGATTTTAATAGGGGCTACTGAACTTGGACACTCATGCGGCTCTGACCCAAATTCACTAAAAAAGTAAACAATGTTATCATGAAATCTCAACAACACTTCATTCCGTGACGTTTGCCCATAGTAATTGGCTAATTATTCGGTCTGATGACTATTTCACCAGCACCGACTTCCCATAATCAAACAAGTAATTACAAAAATCTCAGAAATCCTTAAAATGGAGAATTATAAACAATTGCGCATGCTCCAGATTTATTACATTATGTTGTCATTAGAGGCAATTATGTCCTGGTTCTATATCCACTCGATACTGAGTTTTTCGTATAGGTTCTAAACTTATTCCAGTCGGCGTTTTCGTATTTCCACCTCGGTGGGGAAGAGGCATCTAATTCGGGAGTCTTATGTTGTGTATCTAATCTTGTAGGGAAATGATTGCTCACAAAGGTGTTCGTGTTGTCGACGTCCCATTCTGTCACTTCTGTTATTTTCGGTGTAGATAGTGACAGATCTATAGCAATTATTTTTTTTTTCTGTTGGTGTGTCTATATGGAGCCATTGTTTGCAATTGTTAGATTACATTTTTTTCCACTTTTGGGACGGAATGGTTGGAAACCTGGAAACGGGAATCCGCTCAAATGCATCCCTATCGAAATGAACGAAAGCTACGGTCAAAAATAACATTTTATTCCCCTCAGAATTCTGATTGAATTTTATTTTACAGAAATATTTCCATAAGAACAGATTTGAGTTTGGGGGCAGACAGATATAACATCCTTTAAAATTTTGGAACAATGGGTGGCCACCTCACAGGTTTGTTATCAATAGCTAAAGGACTGGAGGTGTCCACACAAACAATACAAATTGAGTATCCTTTTTGTTAAATCATTTGGAACTTGTCAAAGTAATTTTTTTTTTCTTTTTTTCTTTTTTTCTTTTTTTTTTGTACAGATATTAATTCTAACTGAAGAAACAATCGAGGGATTGCTTGATAGAAAAAATTCAAATGTTGAGAGTGAACTCCCAAAATAAAATTCAGTTTATGCATTAAAAGACCGTCTCCATATATCTCATCAACATTTCATACGATAATTCTTTTCATGGAAATTTGGGAAGAGTGGGCAGGTGATAGCGGTCTTCAGTCTGTTTGATTTTTCTTAATAAATCTCAAACGAGGCATTTGAATAGTAATACATCTTTGTATATTTTACTTTGTGCTTCACAACATTTTAATTTATCATCTAAATAGATCTTTTAAATATCATTTAACATTTATTAAATTCAGTCTAGTTTTCTTTTTTAATATGATGATTAAGCTACTTTTCATTTAGTAGTCGCTAAATATAAAATTAGTAGTAGTAGTGATAGTAGCAGTAGTAATAGCAGCAGTAGTTGTAGTTGTAGTAGTAACAATAGTAGTAGTAGTAGTGATAGTAGTAGTAGTAGTAGTAGTAGTAGTAGTAGTAGTAGTAGTAATAGTATTAGAAAGTAGTAGTAGTGATAGTAGTAGTAGCAGTAGGTATTGCTGAAAACGTAATTAGAAACCAATTTAATAGCAGTGTCTTTAACTTTATCTTATTTATGTCCCTATAATTTATGCAATAAGGCGATTAATGGCTACTCAGTGGCGTAGCTAGGATGTTTGGGCCCCGATGAAAAGCTTACTGATGGGTTCCTGCAACTTTTAGCAATTTTCCGAGTCCAAATTTACGGTATTTGATGGGTGGTATATTGCCTGTTCCTGGTTTCTTTTTATAAAGTAAAAAAAAAAAAACAATTTATTTGTATGGGCTTGTGGGCCCACTGAGTTCATGGGCACCTATGCTTCGCTTACTCTTGCTATATGATAGCTAAGCTCCTGGGGCTATTTCATTATCATATCTGAGTTTATTTATTAGCCACTGAGGTGAGGATTCAAAATTGCCCTTGAAGAACATGATTAAACTTAGAACTTAGAGTCTTTAACTTTCAATTTTTGCTTGGTGGGAGGTGATCTTGGGAATTTTGACATTAAACCGATAATGTTTACATGCTGGAGGCTGACAATATCATTGATTTCCATCTTGTAATTTTTTCTGTAATTTGTTTGCTCAATAACTTTCATGGAATGCATCAATACGCAGTTCTTTTGAAATCAACTAAAAAATAAGCATGTTTAAAATAAAACTAATCACTATGGTCACTTGCAAGGGGGAAAAAATCAATTTTACTCTGTTGTATTCGTTCTTAAGGTTAACTATATACTATAAAAGTGAGAGTTTATAATTTATGTATTTAAATCGAATAAATGTAACGTCAAAGAATATTGTACATACTTTGATTTTATTGTTAATTGCGCAGGATAATCATAACTGATTCAGTAGAAAGGTGGATCTGCAGCAAGCAAACTATACGAGATGGATATAATGTACCCACATATGCATTGGGGATATAGACGTGTAGTTAATAATTTGAAATGGACATCATGTAAGGATATATGCATTGGGAATATAGACGTGTAGTTAATACCTTGAATGGACATCATGTACTCATATAATCATTGGGGATATAGACGTGTAGTTAATACTTTGAAATGGACATCATGTACACATGTACACATTGGGGATATAGACGTGTAGTTGATACTTTGAAATGGACATCATGTACAGATATATACAATGGGGATATAGACGTGTAGTTAATACTTTGAAATGGACATCATGTACACATGTATACATTGGGGATATAGACGTGTAGTTAATACCTTGAAATGGGCATCATGTACTGATATATGCATTGGGGATATAGACGTGTCGTTAATACTTTGAAATGGACATCATGTACGGATATATGCACTGGGGATATAGACGTGTAGTTAATACTTTGAGATGGATATCATGTACGGATATATGCATTGGGGATATAGACGTGTAGTTAATACTTTGAAATGGACATCATGTACTGATATAATCATTGGGGATATAGACGTGTAGTTAATACTTTGGGATGGATATCATGTACGGATATATGCATTGGGGATATAGACGTGTAGTTAATACTTTGAGATGGATATCGTGTACGGATATATGCATTGGGGATATAGACGTGCAGTTAATACACTGAGTTGGATATCATGTACACATGTACACATGTATACATTGGGAATATAGACGTGTTGTTAATACAATGAGATGGACATCACGCACGTATATATGCGTCATGTACGCAGTGATGCAATTTCTGGATATAGACGCATAGTTAATGATACATACTGTACCCTCTTTTGGCACTGTTCATTTAACATCCTAGAAACGACTGTGCGGTAGATTTTACACAAAGATATCACCACTTCGGTCCCGAAAGTGTATGAACTATATAACCCATTTTAACTGGTTTTTCAAAGTGGAAGGGTTCTTTATATCAGTTTCATGTCCATGTTATATCTATCGTTCATTTTAATCATCCACCCAGAAACCGGCACCCAGTGATTGTTTTTTGTTTAGAGTGTCCGCCTTATATGTGTGTGGTCACGGGTTCAAACAACAGCCGAGTCATACCAAAGACTTGTCAAAATGGTACTAACAGCTGCCTTGCTTGGCGTTCAGCATTAAGATGTAAGTGTTAGGACTGGTCGGCCTGGTGTGAGGACACTGTATCGATTGGCAATTCAATGGAGATCCGGTATAACAGTAAGACAGTTTTGCTCAAGAAAGCACAATTTCCAGACACAGAGAAAAAATATTGTACAGCTGTATTCCTAAACTGTGAAGTAGAGAAAATAAAACATAGTGTTATTACACTGTGAAAAGGGAAAATAAAACGTAATGTTTGTAGGGAAAATAAAACATATTGTTATAACACTGTGACATAGGGAACATAAAACAGTGTTACTACACTGTGAGTCTAGAAAAATTAAACACTGTGAAGTAGGGAAAATAATGTTACTACACTGCGAAGTAAGGGAAAATAGTGTCACTACACTTCACTGTTAGGTAGGGAAAACAAAATATAATGTTACTACACAGCGAAGTATGGAGTATTAAACATAGTGTTACTACACCGTGAAGTAGGCAAGATGAAACATAGTGTTACTACATTGTGAAGTTGGGGGATAACATTGTTACTATACTATGAAGTAGGAAAAACGGCGTTGCTACACTATGAAGTAGACAAAGCATATTGTTAGTTCACTATGAAGCAGGGAAAAATAGTGTTACTACACTGTTAAATAGGTAAAATGAAACATAGTGTTACCACTCTGTGAGACCGTTCTTTCCAGTGGCCTATCGGTTAGATCGTCCGCTTCGGATGCTGGAGGTCGCGGGTTCGAACCCCGCCTAGTCATACCAAAGACTTATAAAAATTGCACTAGCAGGCGCTCAGCATTAAGAGATTAGTGTTAGGACTGGTTGGCCTGGTGGCAGGATAATGTGACTGGGTGGGACATCATGCTAGATGTCTGCAGCATGATGCCCGAATGCTAGACATTACTAAAAACTGTCACACTGCAGACATGGTAACAGATTATTTTGTCACACTAGTCTATATAGATGTATGCAACCAGCTAAATAGTGCTTCTGTAGTATAGCAAGGTTCATTCTACGGGAGCATCAATCTTCAACACTGAAGAATATATTGTACGTTTATGTAACACAATTCAAACTATTATATAGTGTGGAATGCCTTATTGCGTTATACTATATTGTGATCTCTATAGTAAGAATACTGCGCTCGTATTTGATCTTCTATGCCTATTTCACCTGAAAATCGCTGCCGGTCAGAATGCGTCTGCCAGAACCTATTGGTCTTACGCAGAGATTAATGGGAAAAAATCTTGGTCGTAAGCGCGCGAGAGAAACACACTAGTAGTTCGAATGATACTTAACAACCCCTTAGTAACGCTCAAAAGTAAGATGGCGGGCGAATTGCGATTCGCTCTTACACATGTAATTTGTCCGTGGGAATTACTATATGTTTGGAGATCTGATGTGAAGATATTCAGAATTTACCACTGTATCTCATAAAATGAATATACTATGCTAAATAGTGAAAGAGGACTTAAAAAAGGCAAAAACAGAATTTCCAAAAAGACTAATTTGGACCAACATTGAAAACGCAAGACAAGGCTGTAAGATATAATTGCCAATAACAAATTAACAGTATATTGATAATTGAAAGTCACAATACGTTATATTACAATATTTTTACAATAATTTATTGCCCCTACCAACCCTACAAGTACATTATATCTTCATGTATGTATTAAAATATATCACATCTTGTTGACCATCAATATAGACATATGAAACACTGAAAGTTAATATTTGATGCTGAAAGTTGCAAGATTTATTTTGATATGAGCCACACACCATTTATGTTTTATAGAATTTATCACAAGGTATATTACTTGTACATCTATCGTTATGTTTTATAATACCAGAATTTATCACAAGGTATATTACTTGTACATCTATCGTTTGTGTGTACTTGATAAATATCAAATGACAATAAAAACGATTATGAAAAGTTATAATTAGACGCACATATATATTTTTAATGCTTTAAATAATGAAAATCAGAGGTTTTACTTACTGAAGAAATAATCAGACATTCCTATTGCATATATCAGTGAAAAATGTGGAAAAAGGAAGATGACTATCTTTGTATTGGGGAGAATTCTTGCTTCATTTAAATTTTACATGAAATTCTCTGTGTGCATCCAATTGATGTTAATTTTTTTATGTTTTATCCTTCACTCTATCTTCTGTCAATGTATAAAGAGAGAACGGCACCAAATATACTTGTTACATAGGCTCATAGTCGTGTAAATCAGTCAAAGACACTGCAACAACTGGAGAAGACGTTTATGAAAAAAGGCGTCATTTTCAGGGGAGAAGAACCTGATGCACCTGACTTGCGTCATCAAAATACCAAGGAGTCATTCACTTTTATGCTTGCCAGTGGTATGCAAGAATTCTAAATTATCTCCAGGTTCCAAGAAATAATTTTTTAGGCAGCATGTAATAAATCATACGTCAATTAGTATATATGAAGGAACAAGGCAAAACAATAATAATAAAGGGATCGCAGGAATCTGTTAATGAAATTGTCACGATAATGAATCATGCCACTTAGGGTGGGTGGGGTGAACAAATTGAAATCATTATCATTTTCCTAAAGACAGATTGGATTTTTATGCCGCTAAGCCTTGCCTGATGAGGAATATTAATTTTTTTAACGGCAACTATACAGCTTTGCACAAAAGCATTTATTTGCTAGTTTATTTCCTTTCTTTACGGCTGGTGAGTTCTCTTCTCTAATGGGCAGTTGTCAATGTGCCAAGTCTGCCCAGTTTGAGTGATATATGTCTATACGTAAAGAAAGTCGGAAGACGTCCATTCCATAACACCTTAAACGATGGGTAAAATGCAAACACATTCAAATCTAGGTACTTAGGTGCTTTTTGCCACCTGGTGATGTACACGTAGAAGAAACATTTAATGAAAAGAAAATAATATAAATACAGAATATAACTGTTGGTATGTGAGATAACAATAACAAAGTATACGTGTTATATTGCAAATACATATCCTTGATTCGTCTGATATTTCAAAGCTTTGTCACTCGTGTATATATGTTACCTGTAATTGAACTCCGCTGCATGTTGTATACTTCTTTGTGGGTGTTCGGCTCAGTGATAAATTGCTACAAATACAGTACAGTAGAACAAGACTTTTGACATAATCTGAGCTTCTGTAACATACGTATAGAATTTGATATGCATGCGCAAGTAACGAGGAAAACGTTCGCGAACAGATCTTATTTTAGAAGCATTCTGTCAGACAAACTTGACAGAAAATATATCATTTAGGGCATTTATTAAGATGGAACATGACTGGTGAAACGTGGCAATGCTATATTTTCCTTGAATTTACCATTCCTCTGAAGTACTGGAAATCAGGAAAAGCACCCGTATTTCTTATTATATCATGTAACCCTTGACAAATGAAAATATCATTCTTTTATGAAATGCAACTTTCACTTATTTGATTCTATTTTAAAATTTACAATTTTGTGTATTTTCGGTAAATATGTGAACCTAAGAATCAATATAATACATATTGTGTGGTATGACAATTTTATTAGTAGTGATATAGGCGTTCCTCAGGTACCATTCCATTATTATTGCGTATCATTTCCAGTTGAACAGGTCTGCCTCAGTATACTTTAACTTTACCATTTTAAGTGAATGCATTTCCTGAGCTTTACACTTACATAAAATGCACATAATTCAGTTTTCCATTGAGTTTCGTGCTTTTTTTTTGCAGGTTACAAACATTACATTAGCCTTATGGTCCTGATTCTGCCCTAAAATCGTCTGTGTGGCAGATTCATCTAGAAGGTTAAAAAATACCTTCTCTACTCGCTAATAAGTCGCCCAACTGCAAACTAAAAAGACCCATATCTACCAACGCGCCGCCAGATTTGGTTCTATGATAGTTGTTAGTAATAATAAGTATCATCAAACAACATTGATCCTGATCTACCGGCGCATAATGCTACTTCAGATCACGGTCTATATTGTTTGCAGTTATACTCGAAGTGAGTAGAGATTGAACTTCATAAGACATCGGTACATACATTTTGAAAACAGCAATAACATTCATTGCAAAAAAGAACACGTTATTTGACGCTAAGTTATATATAGACAAGTGCGATTCACCAATACCTATTTATTTCTATTTTTCATATATTTGCACTTTCCCGGACTACAATACACTATTTAGATATTGCACTTGCCCGGACTAAAATACACTATCTAAATATTGCCTTTTTGCTTTGACTAAAACACACTATTTATATTCCACTTGCCCTGACTAGCCCTGCTTAAAATCCACTTTTGCCCTGACTAAAGTACACTATCGAGATATCGCACTTTTGCTCTGCATACAGTGCACTACCTAGATATTGCACTTTTGCATAGATCTACACGATATAGCTGTTGTACTTGCCTTGATTACAAAACACGTCTACAGGGATGCTGCCCTAAATGTCCTTTAA
>JAECUM010052161.1:0-17110 GCA_016617855.1 Megalonaias nervosa | reverse complement strand
ATATATATAAGTAGTAGATAAGAAATGATGATTCTAGACCAGAGACCCCCTTCCACCCAAAACGCTTATACGTTGACATTTACTTCACCAACACTCCCATTCCCCAGCAAAACGCTTCTGCGCTGACATTTTCTTTACCAACCTGTAGCTCAAGGTGACAAAAATATGTAGTTTTCTCACAGGTGACTAAATATTTGTCGTGGAAAGGTGGTCTCTGAGATAGGAACAACATATTTCCTTCTACTACTATTGTAGTGATTCAAAATCATAAATGATTCTTTTAGGAATATATAACTCTGTCTTGAAGCTAAGTGTAATGAAGCAGTTGTCTCCCTTGTTATCACACGTACTGACCTACTGTAGGTAAATAGATAGTAAATATATTTACAAACATACAGACAGACACATATACATACTGACAGACACATACATACAGACATACAATACAGACATGCAGACACACAGACATACGACAAACATAGCATGGTTCTTATATCTACCTCCTCGTTGATACATATCGTCCAGTAATTGTGTAAAAATTAACAAATAAATGCACCAGCTGTCGTAGATATAATCCAACAATAACGTGTTTGGAAAATGAATTGCCGTAGCAATAGATCCGTTGTCATTTTTACCTCCTATACATATGGTTCTTTCATTTATATATTTATATCCAAGCAGAAACGTCTAAAACCGTACGTTTTATTTTAGAAGTAGAAAATTCTGATAAATATACACTGAATATTTGTTGGAATTTTCCGTTGATAGCTTTATAGAGATTTCTCAAACGTATATTTATAACCGAATTTCATGGCTCAGTGCTAGAATGTTGGATTCTGATACTGAGGACTGGGGTTCGATTCCTATAACAGACACGTTGTCGATGGCGGGACACTGGGATGTCATTTGTTCTAATAATTGGGGTCCGCAACCTCATTTGCTCTAACTTCAATAAACGAATACACCATCCCACCATGTCACCGCGTGGTGCGTGCATTTTTGTACTCCTGGGTGTTGATTATGGGGAGGTGTTCAGAAATCTGTTGAGCGTAGAGAAGCCCCCCCCCCCCGTTCATGTGTGTGCCGTCCCTAGAGATAAGTTTATGTGTTGTATGTCCCTATAGATAAGTTTATGGGTTGTGCCGTCCAATATCCACCAATATCGATCGCCTTCTGAATTTCTAAAATATCGTTTGGTAATGTAGAGCTTCATATAAGGGTTGGTCTATTTCGTCACCATCTAAACTTGCTAAGTTTACTTGATCGTCGTCTCCCTTTGAAAATGCTAGAATGTTGTTTGGCAATCTAGGTTTTTCCACATGGGAGGTTATATCCACTAGAGATAATTTAGATTTAAGTTTATGTGTTGTGCTGTCCTCTAGAGATAAGTTAGAATTAAGTTTATGTGTTGTGCTGTCCTCTAGAGATAAGTTAGAATTAAGTTTATGTGTTGTGCTGTCCACTAGAGATAAGTTAAAATTAAGTTAGAATTAAGTTTATATATGTATCCTCTAAACTTGCTAGGATGTCGTTTGGCAACCTAGGAGTTCACATGGGTATATTTCGTATCACCCTGAGCTTTCTAGAATGTTGTTTAGCAATCTAGGATTTCACATGGGTTTGTGCTGTTAATATATGTTTTCATTTTTATTTTAAACAATTTTTTATTATATTAAAACATTACAACATAACATAAAGTAAAATTAATATAACCATATTTTATCATTGGTAGAATATCTGTTACATACTGTCAATAATACGGAACTCGCGTATTAAATCGTCCATATCATATTTTACGCCTCGCAAATAATATCGTATCTGATCAAGTAATTTTTTTAATAAGTGATATTTGCCGTTTTACAAGCATTTTTTAGTCTCAAGCCAGGGATCAATTTTCTTACAAACTGTTGAAAGAGAGACACCAACACCAGCTAGTATTAACAGAAACGGATTTAATGATGCCCCACTTAGGCTTATACCAGAGCTGGTCATTAGAAGTATTAAATATGATATTACTAGAAGTATTCTACTGTAATACTTATAACATTGTGATATACACCAGAAGTTTTTATGATAAAAATTGTAATATTGTATTAGTGCGTCAACATCTTGTTTTGAAATTTCTTCTGAAATATGATTGAAATCGACAATCTGCTTTTTCATTATACAATTTTACAAATAATAAAAACAAAAGTCCTAGTACCAATAATCGAATAAAGAAACTCACGAAATTTATTATTTTTAGGATCAGCTAAAAAATCTCTGTACTTGTCATAAACATCTGACGAAGTAACATCATATCGTTTATCTGTTAGTATCTCATTTTTCTTTAACCAAGTATATGAATCAAACGTGTCTAATAATTCAAGTTCATACAAATTGTTTTCGTTAACCAAATTACTGTAATCCTTTTCTGTTTCATCAATATGTTTTAATACCAAGCTTATTTGATATAACGTAAAATTTGTGAGAACAAGATGTTGTCTGATAATTGAATATGCGACTACAATATTTGCTAGCATTATTTTTTTAAGCTTGTCGACTTCAATTGTAAGAAGACCAATAGCAGAAACTACTTTTGACATTACTTTTTCATATGGTTTAGTAAGCATTTTCTTGATTTCATAATAATTTCGTAATGACAAGTCTCTAGAGCGCTTGATCGATGGAAATGGAATATCGTCAGCATCACCTATGTCGTAATAAGAATCAGACTTTTCTATCAACCCTGTTTGCCTGAGTTTATCAAAAATCCTTTCCCGCTCAATGTTATTAAGATCACTAATTTCAACATCAACATTTTTGATTATCTTTAGAGACCTATCAACAATAATCGGATCAAATTCTGGGTCTCTTTTACGTATCATTGGTAATATTGCGTTTGCGTACACTTTGTCTCCGTGTCTGGTGTCGTAGTAACGATATTAATTAGGGTTTCATTGTCGTGGTAGTACATAACGAGATACCTAAAAATGTTTCGTTTTGAAAAACTATTGTATAACTTCTTATTCCTATTATCTTAGATTCTGTTAGTTTGTCGAAATCATCATGGCTATTGTTTACTTGTTTTCTTTCTACATCTTCACTTTCACTGTAAGCTTGTACTTTTAATAAGTTATATTTTATTATCAAATCTAAATTTCCAAAATCAAACTTGAGCAATATTCTTTAGGAGGATTTCAACTTGTTTATGTTCTTCTAGACAATCATTAGGATCTAGTATCTACCTATACCTTCAAAAGTTTCTATTGCTTCTTTTAGTTTTGGTCCTCGCATATGCATAACACGAACACATTTTTTTCTTCTTCTGACAATGGAGAGTTTATCATTGGAATTTAAACATTTTTTTCCTGTATTTATTACACGTGGCGCTAGAGAATCGTCCCCAACCTTTTTGGTGGGGTTAAAAATATTATCAAACAATTCTCTCGCAACGTCTATAAACCATTGCATTTGCATTTGTGTTGACATTTTATTATACAATATCAGATTACATTTGATCACAATGATCATACCTGATCATCAGGTGTGTATATTTGAAATGCTGTTAGTCCTGGAAACGGATGTTCAGCAGCGACAACATAAAATAGAAAATACAAGTACTTGTTAACAGTTTTTTTTTCTGTCGGGATTGTAAAATATTGTGTTGTTGTAATATATGTATTTCCTGTACTATACAATGCTGTCCAGTTGATATCATCGTTTGATCCTTCAAACAGCCAATTATAAATTCGACCAACACTAGGGTTTAATCAACCTCGCATATGAAGTTGCCAAATAGCAACTGCAGTGGGACATTTAATTTTGATCCAAAAGTTTTGAACTTCTCCGTTTGTTGTCCACTCGTGTCTATCAGATAAAGCGTAATGAGGATAATTTTCAGGATAATATTATGATGCGCTTACCTCAAATCCAACTCGGTTGTCAATTGCTTCAAAAAGTGTTGGAATATCAGCATACACTTTATATGTCAGATCAGTATGATTAACTGGAACATATGTCGTAGTCATTTTTATTATTTCTCATGTTTATATTACCTGTCATTGCCCCACCGGGTTGCCTCAAATACGAGTCAGTGCTCCTTTAACTGAGCATAACTAATAGCATCAGTATCATTAGCTGGTGTTGAGGTTGTTGGCACTCCAGTTATTTTTGAGTTATTGATCATCATCAGGTTAACTGTCATTGTGTCGCCGGCTTTGTTAAGTTTATTATCGTCAACTGATTTTAGTTGCGCATAACTTATCGCTTGTGTATTATCAACATTTGCTGGCGTATACACTTTTTCCAACCCAATAATTTTTTTACTCGACATGTTAATATTACCTGCAACTGTTCCACCCGCTTTATCAAGTTTATTATTATCCACATACTTCAACTGCAAATAACTTAACGCTTGGGTTTGATTTAAGTTTGCTGGTGGATATCTGGTCTCCAAATTTATAATTGTTTCCTGACGTATCTAAGTTACCACTTAAAGTTCCTCCTGTTAATGATAGTTTATTATTGTCGACGGATTTAAGTTGTGCATAACTAACAGCTTGTGTATTAGCGACATTTATTAATGGACACGCCGTTTCTAAACCAAGTACTCGTTGATTTGACATAGACAGGTTTCCTGTCATGGTATCGCCAGTCTTTTTAGGTAACCTGATAAATCAACACTACCGTCTGTTATTGTACTTACAGTCGACGAATCTCCTAATGTCGTTCCAAAGGACTATATTGAATAAGGGCCATTTTCTGACCCCTCTCCAAATGTCCTCATATGATGTATACAGTACTATCTATTCCATTTACTTCTCACATATACTGCTTTACCATGAGCTATTGACTCAGTTTCAAATATTCAATATGCATTTTTATTATTTTAGGGGTTATAAAGCTCTATAAGTAAAGTTTTGTTTCTAAAACTATTCCAAAATGATCCGTCATAGACAAAAATAGAATATCGAACTTACACGTCAACTGAAAACTGTTTTTAAAATATGTTGAACAAAAGCTACTTAGTCATAAAATACATACTTTTTCCTCAATAAAGTATTTTTTAATATTATTGAATTATTTAAATGATTGTGTGATATTAATTAATATGACTGTAAAGAAGGTGTTAATAGGGGCTTGTAGGTTCGCTTCTTCGCCGAATACGTGGGTTTGTTAACTTCACTGGAAATGACAAATGTTCTTTATGTATTTATGTATTTTTATCCTTATGATTTCATGGCTATAACATACACACACATTACTGTGTTTCTATCTTTATAAGAAAAATAAAATACTGTCTTCCACACCCCTTGACGTAGCCAAGAGTCAAACTATAATCTATTTATAAACTATGTATCCTTCCATGCATATATAATATGGACATTAATACGAAGTAATACAATATTGGCTCAGCATTTTTAATAAACTTCTGAAAACTTTGAAATATGTTTTAGAAGTAATGGCATTGGAGAATACAGGAAATAAACAGACTATAGGTATTGTACTCTAGACTTTATGCGTCTATTTTTAAACCAGAGCGGGAATAATGCATAACACTGACTACATACAGTTGTCTGTGAAATGAAGGGATGCACACGTTTATAAAGAACATATACCTATAATGACCAAATGGAAACACAATCATTTTATTATTCGTTTTGCAAATGCTATTTACCAGTATTTAGAGTTTGCAAAGATGGTGATTTACATCGGGCAAGATTCGGGATTTATAGAATGAATGCAACTTTCAAGGAAGTTTTGGCAACAAGTTTGCACATAAACGTGGATGAAAAAAGAGTCAAAGCAAGTGTTGTTCTACCTTTTCATTGTTCAAAGTAACTATATATGGCTGTACTCTCTCTATCATGAACATGTAGGCCTATATTCAACTCTTTTTAGGGACTTAAAACTGGGGCCCTCGATGGGGGCAATGAAAATTTTAAAAACGCATATAAAAATTGTAAAGAATAAAATGACGTTATATGAATATGTGTTCATATTTACCGCTAAAGCAAAACTAGTCACATTATTACATTGACTACTATAATTTGACATGGGTTTCGAATGCAAATTTTGTGCATCAATATTTTCAGTACTGTGTACTATACATGCAGGCAGACATTCTTGTCCGTGTTCCTACGCAAATAACATGCGAATATCTCACCGTAACGCCTTCTATATAAATGGAGGTTCAGAAAAGTGTTAAATTGACAACCTACGCAAGCAAGAGACGACGAAGCATCTGATAAAAAATGCACTCACAAAACACATATTACCTAACGGTAGCAGTTAAACAAAACTAATAGCAAATCTTGATGATAGTAACGTCCCCATTCATCCACCCACAATATGACCCAGAGGTGATACACTCCTGCAGTCTGTACAGTTGAGATGAGCAACTGTTACTGTAATTGCCATTTATTTTTTGGTGTATTTAATCTTTGGACCCCTCTTAAATTCACTGGGAGGTGACTAGTCCGAGTTACCTCTGACCCTTGCCACCCCATGTTTAATATTTGGACATTTATGTTGGGGTGTAGGGCCAGAGGAAACTCGGACTAGGAGGTGACCAGGCATAACTTGCAGTCATCAGAGAGAATAAAAAGCATTAAAAATAAACTATTCAGGCCAACACAGACTTAAAAAGTCAAATTATTAATGAGTATGTCTTAAAAATATACCTTTTTATATTCATTTGAATGTGGTATGCCAGATTGCCCATTAAGCATATTAATCTGGTGCTTAGGGCACCAGCCCAACAGGGGCACCAGAAAAAAATTTAATTATTTGCTAATGGTAAAATTGAGTGAATTATATATGGTCATTTTGATTTGCATGTACTAGTATTTTGATTTGGAATGGTGGCAGCACTGGTATTTTCCAGCCTCTTTTGGCTTCTGATATTTTTTTTTTATTTCACATTTCGTCGAGGGGGTGGGATGCTATAATATTTTCACTGATGAGGGCCATGAAAGGCCTTAATCTGACAATTGTTATGTATTATCATTCTCTCTTCCTTAATGTCACACAAATAAGATGACATACTAATGGAAACATCATGATATGGTTGACAATTCAAATTATGCAAAAATATCATTTGTCTTACAACTTCAAAGGAGCCAGATGAATACTGATGACAATAGTTGTCAGAGTGTAGAAAAACAACTCATTTGATTCCAAATTGTCATATTCATATTCTGGAATAGATGATGCATCATTAAGATGACAAATTAGTGATGCTTTCTTTGACAACACATCATTTACCCATCTTTTGCAGCCAGAAAACCATAGGAAACTAGACAAGGGCACAACACCCAACAACCCAAGCACCAACCTTGCAGGTACAATACCATCTTTTGATGGAGTCCATGGAATATTTCAGCTTGTATTGGATCCCCAGTGAATGGATTTTATTTTTGGAGTGGCGAGACTGGATTTGTACATGTAACAGACCCGGAAAATCCATGCATGCCATAATCTCATAGTGGCCCTCCTTTGTGAGATCATCATGTGTATACTTTGGAGCCTGTTTGACTTGATAAATGCCCATAGTGATGTCACGAAGGTAATCAACTGATATCCTGCGGAATTCATTCAGTTTCCAGGTTGATGCATCCATCTTGAATAACAATGTGTGCTTGTTCAGCTAGTTATTCTCTTGAACCAGGATATAAATCTTATTCAGTTACTGGAATTTATTCATTTTCAAACCAAAAAAGATGGAAATAGTCATCATCGGATAAGGAAGAAAGAGTATCAAAGTTAAGATATGACTTTGTTTTAATTAGTTTCTTCACATTTTGTACAAGTGATTTAATATTTATACTTGAAAAGTTTTCATCAAACTCTTTTGTTGCAGTGATAGATCGCAGGGATTTATTAGTGAAGTAGAAGATTTCCAAATGGAATTTGCAAAAGTTACTATTTGACCTTATAAAAAATACTACTCTGCAAATGACTGGGTTATGTTACATATTGGAACAATAACAAGATGATATTGAGGCCCGTATGGTTTTATACATACATCACAATGTCTATGAGATCTTGATGGCATGGAATTTGAAGTTGAATTGATTGTGGGCCTTTTATGGCAGCATTTGAAATGTTTTAGACCATTCACCAAGTTCTCATATCTGATTTAAAGTATCATTTTTTTTGGTGCTTTTCATACATTTGCAAGTATTAACTTCAGCAGTCATATTTATACTTTAATGATACACAGAGCCTGCGAATTGCATGTCATCAGTTTTTGTAGGGATATAGCCAGAAACTGATTTTATGAACAGTATCTAAAACGAAACAACTCGGCTTATTATGTATGTATTATTTTAATTTTTGCTTTGTATCATAAATTCTTGTGTCATTCTTTATGCCATGTTAACATCCCAAAATATTTATTCAGAATTGTTTTGGTCTGAAGATATTGTATGCTTGATATGTTTTATGGTTAGTGCCAACTCTCCCCCCCCCATGTTTGTTTCCACTTAAAAATATAGGTAGATGGACATTTTTTAGTATTATTATTAATGCTGTTATTATTATTATTATTACATGTATTATTATTATTAGTAGTAGTAGTATTAGTAGTATTTTTAATAGTACTAATAGTATTCATTGTAGTGGTATTTATATTCAAGGATGATGTTCTTTGAATAAAAGTTTTTTCATCTGTAATTGTTATTATATTTATGATTTTCTATTGTTATAACCATTAAGTGTATACAGTGATGTTATCATTTAATGAAATAAAGAAAATATGCCATTGCAATAAATATGCAGTATTTAGATATATAGATTGAACAAACCTGTGTTGTTTATTTTATTTTTGCACATTAAGGGGTAGGAATAATACCATTATCCTTTCAATTAACAAACCATAAATCAATTCTCTTACTTTAGCTTCCTTCCTGATATTTGCAACATGTATCAAACTATTTGAAAACAAAATGTGTAATTCTAATTTCAGTAATTACTAGAAAAGTCATTGATTTGGTAGGCAAGTAAAACTTTATGTCAGTCCAAAACGAGTTTTTCTTGATTTGGAGGAGTAATTAGGAAAATGTGATAAAACATTCAGTCTTAAAAAATTAAGCATAAACAAACATGTATAGAAATTATATGATATAACTATGTAATAATAATCACTTCACAACACTGGTTCCACCACAATCATTGTCTGATGCAACGATATTTGGCCAATCTCCTCTAGTGCCCTTTCAGATGAATATTATAACCACACATAATTATTACACTTTAAAATGATTTGCTAATGATTGAAGCTCATAAAATTGCTTGGTTTCTGCATAGAAATATTGCAAATAATAGTTTCAATTATAAAATCATAACCCAGTTCAGTTACTGGGCTTCCACCGCGATTGTGGACATGGTTCCCACTGTTTGGAAATGGTTTCTAATTTCAGTAATTGTTAGAAACATCATTGATGTAGCAAGCAAACTTAAAATGTTTATGTCAGTCTAAAACCTATTTTTCTTCATGTGGATGAGTGCACCGGAGACTGATAAAAATTCAGTATGAAAATATTTAATATAAATAAACTTGTATGAAAGTTACAATATCTAATTATGGAAGAATAACCACCTTACAAAACTGGTTCCAATACCATTATTTTATGATGCAGACATGATTGGCAACCCTTGTATAGTTCCATGTTAGATGAATAGCATATTGATAAAAAAAAATATTGCCATGAAAAAAAAAAATACAATGATTTTCAAATTGTGCATTATTTTTATTGGTTTAGAAAACTGAGCAGTTACTAATTTTAATTTCAAACGTGTAAAATTGACAGCCTTAATATTATGGTTATTAGTTCTTAAAAGGAAAGAATAAAAAATGAAGGGATAAAAAGGAACTTTTGGGATTCGAACTTGGTGCGAAAATTTCGCAAGCTGATGCTATACCGTTTGAGCTATTTAAGCCTATGTTGTAGCATTTCTATATCATGCAGATGACACATTTCTTCCAAGGAGATTTATATAACTTCAGGCCATCCTTTGTTGTTTGCCTAGTTAATGCATTGATTTTAAAGAATTAATATTGTTACTATATGAAGAGAGACCCAGTGAACAAAATTTAATGAAAAACTACGCTGGTTGTAACTGTTATTTCCATCTTGAAATTGACAGATTCAGTTGAAGAAAGAGAGAAATTAACAGAATCATTGTTTTAAAAATATTTGATTAGTCATTATTCCCGGAATGTTTTTAATATATTAATGAATGAAATAATATAGCGCACTATAGAAATACGGGTCTAATTGCTCACGCGTAGCGATACGTAAGCAGCTACCGTGCAACAGGGGACAGCAACGACAGTGATGCATAGACAGCACAATTCAGGAATTTTTTAATTTTTAAGTAACTTAATATGAGGCCCCAAAAATTTCCATAAAAAGTAATCAATCAGTGTAAATACCTTGCTCGAGCAAACCTGCGCTTAGATCTTATTTCTAGTTTCAAGTTGCTCAAATGCAGCATTTTCGCTTAAATGTCCCATACCAGCCCATGTTCAAAGGTCTTGTTTAGGTATGAAAAAGAAATGTATATGGATATTTAATGTAGAATAGGGTGATTTATACATCGAATAATACAATGAGACACAGAGTTGTGTTATTTACAAGAATTTTCCCCCCATAAAAACGGGGGTAGAAAATGGCCCTTATTCAATATAGTCCTTTTGCATAATAGCTCATTATTTGTGTGTTGTCTGACAATTTTATGTCAACTTAATTTATAATGTGCCCATATTAAATTTTGATACAGACTGTTGCAACTTAAACATGACAATGACCTTCCAGATTATCGTTGATCGTACAGGTTCTGGTAAAAGAAATATGTTATTAAATATTTTGCTCAATACTAACTTTAATTACGATAAGGTATATATCTACACACTTAATCCGCAACAAGACATACAAATTTTGAGCGAGTATAACGATAAACTTCGCTATGAGCTTAACGCTGGGTACGACGTGTTTGTGATCAAACAACGAGAGGAATTAATTCCAGTAAATGAACTTGAATCGTCATAACATAAAATAGTTGTGTTTGACGATATTCCGCTAAACAATGAAGAGATGAATAAGATTAAATCGTACGTTGCACTGTCTCGTAAGAAAAAATGTAATTATGTCTACCTTGCTCAATGTTTTTACAACGTTGACAGATTTATCGGACGTAATACGGGATGTTTCAGATTATTTCCTGGTCTAGACAATGTTGATGTAAGAAACATTGCAAACAAGCAATGCGATGACGTAACAAACGATCGATTTATTGAATTATATCATCAAGCAACCAAAGATAAATATAACTTTTTCTTATTTGATAAACTCGCACGTGATCCAGTTAAGATGTTTCGTTTTTGTATTGACAAATTTCTCTAGACAAATTGTTTAGTGCGTATAGAAAATAAACAATGGACGAGCATCAAAAAAGAATTGAATTACTAAAGAAATTTGTTGCAACTCGAGCTGCTTTTAAGAACAAAGTGGAAGAAGCTCGCCGAGGACAAGTTCAAGCGGATGAAACAGACGCTAGTTTCCTAAAACTTGTTGCTGAAATGCTAATTGGCAAACAACCATAAGTGTCAACAATATCTACAGAAGAAATAAAGAAAATACAAGAAAAAGGCTTGTTAGGTTTGCTCGGAGAAGAATCAAAAGAGGAAACTAAAAAGATTACAGAGGAACTTGTAAGAATTATTGTTGATCCCGTTGCACGACAGGCTGAATTTGACAGATTAAGAAATAATCCTCTTATGCTTCAACATGCGATAGCGAGATTGACGGTTAATACAGATGAGTTAAAGAGGTTAAGATAAGATGTGTCAGAGCAATCTAAGGTATTAGCGGAGGAACAAAAGAGAATAACTGAAGCTACCATTGGAATAATGCCTATTGAAAATCAGATAAGATTTTACAGAAAAAATGTACGGAGTAGCATAATAGATCAGTAATATAATGATTTTATTGTTAAATATGATATCAAAGACTTTGGCGATAATCCAAAATGGACAGAAGAATAATTTAATGATCTGAGAGAAAAATTACAAAATATTATCAAAGCTGGGTTAAATGCTGACGAGGAGATAAAACAAATTTACAAATAAGAAAGATTTTTAAAAGCAGTTGCTATTATATGAAGGAATTATTGCTGACGTTTTGCTTAAAACAGCAGTGCAATATCGAAATAAACTAGGAGGTTATAATAAATCATGGTCTTTCAAAAGACTGTTTGATAAGTATGAAAGCGATCGAGATAAAAGATTACCAGAAGAAAAAGAAACCACCGGTTCTGGCGTTAAAATTTTCACATCAAACACAAATATAGTTGACAGATTATTACTATTCATTTCATCTAAAGAAGCAGGTAATGAAAGCACTGAAATCGACAAAGAAATTATTGATATACAAGATCATCTTAGATCGAGCGGATTACTAACATCGTCCGAGTATGAAATTTTACTTAACGATCTTATATAATGTCAACAACATTGTTACGTGATTCATCACAAGCAACGAGTGACAGCGCAAACTTTTCTGTCTATTATAATCCACCAATAATACTGGATCCAAACAAACCGTACGAAATCGGATTAATTTCCGCTACCGTATTGCACGCGATGGCAAATGTAAAAAAAGACGTTAGCGATGACATTACATTTAATTTTGGGCATGGGTAGCAGTTAAAATACCACAGGAAGCGTATAATGTGACTGATATTAATAAAATGATAAAAGAACTAATCGGCACATTTGGCTGGTTCCAAACTATAATACGCTACGAGCTAGAATTACACGAAGCAGTGTTAGAAGTTTGTGGTCAGTTAATAACTGCGATAGGCGATGATATCGCAGCTGGCGCGGAAATTGCACTTGTCAATAACGCATGGAGTTTGTTTAAGAGCGCACAATATCAACTGGCCAATCAAACAGTGGACGGTATTTCAATGCACTTGCCTATAGCGAGTACAATACTCAATATCATCTTGTGTGGTTTAAGGATGCTTCATTCGGGACAGCTATTTCAAGCGAATTTCGCACTGGTGCTGGTGCTCCTGCTACAGATAATAATAATCTAATCGGCGATCCAGCTGCTGCTGATGCAGCCGCAATAGGTGATTGGATAAGATTAGCCATTAGAAATATACGACGACATCAGTATAACGAGGGATATGCCAAACGAAAAGCATTTGCCGCAGAATCTCGCCAAATAACAATGATGCTTCCGTTAAGCACACTCTTTGGATTTTGCCGTGATTACAACAAAGTTTTTCGAGGACTAAAGCACACGCTTATTTTAGATCGTGCAGATCAAAACGATTGTATAATGAAAGCCGACGGTGTTGCTGAAGGACAGTTTGCTATTACAAGATTAGTTCTATCGATGCCACGAGTTGTTCCATCGGTGGGTAAAATCATGGAACTCGAATCACTATTCACCGGTTGCACAAAAAAGATATATTTTCAGCAAAACAGAATTTATCAAACAGTAATTCCTAAGGCAACTGATTACACATGGCGTGTTACAACCACGTCAAGCGAACAATTGCCTCGACATTTGTTTCTTGTATTTCAACGACAGGAACGTCATAATAATCAGGAAATGAACAACTCCGTATTTGATAACCCAGACATCAGACGACTTTTTGTTAGGATAAATTCTAGACAATATCGTGAGCGTGCAATCGAATGTAATTTTGCTGTAGATGCCACCAGAAACATATCTCGGCCGTATATATTTCTTATGGAAGTAATGCAACAATATCAGGACGCTGACAGTGGGTCTCAGATATCAGTAGAAGATTATCGATCACTATAACCTATCTTTAATTTAGACGTTTCAAAACATTCCGAACAAGCTATCAGATCGATTGCTGATATTGAGGTCACCTAGACGCTTGGCGCGAGGCTAGATGAAGAATATAACGTGCACGCGCTAGTTGTCAGTGATAGATTTTTAACAATTGATGCGCCCAAGGGAAAAATGACAGTACATGTATAATTTGTGTGACGAACAAGTATAAACACTGAAAACGAAATACACAACAGGAGAAAAATACCTAACGCCAAGTCAAATTAAAAAGTTATCAGCGGCGACTGCCAAACTTACTTCTGTTTCTTTAATGATATACCCAACAACCCCGTCGTTGGCTCCAGTCTCCACAACCGCAGTAAAAGTAATGTTAACTAGACAGCAAATCATTAAACTCGATCGCGGAAAACCGATTGTGCTTAAATTATCTACTTCACATATAACAGCTATGGCAGTAGACGGCGGAATTTTCGGACAAGCATTGTCTGTAATAGCTAGTGCAATCTCAAAACTTTTTCCAGTACTAGGAACATTGTGGCTAGCAGCCACGTCTGGGGTGGTATCAGGGGCAACTAAAAAAGCTGTATCCGGCGATTGTATCAAACAAGACTATCGTTAACGACTCACATCGTGGACTTCGTCACCGCACGACAGTTTTATGTAACAATAAAATATAAAATGCCAGCTAAAAAATCGTCAACTACCAAAATAATAAACTGAAAACAAGGCGTCCTCAAGCACGCACGACAAAGTCGTCGAGGGCAACAAAACAAGGAGGAATTATTCATTTCGCTCCACTTTTGGCAGGGTTAGCAGGAAGTCTAATTCCGAATCTACAAGAAATCGGACGCGGAATGACATTACCAGAAACCCGACGCCGTTGAGTAATTTTGATATCCTCGAAAAATTGGATGACGTTCTCTGATTCTAAAGACGAATTAGATAATGTGCCAGCAGGTGGTTCGTGTAAAGTCAGTATACAATACTTCAATGATGAGTACGGCACTCACTGGGTTGCTATTTACGATAATAATTATTTTGACTCGTCCAGACTTTCTCCGAATGATCTCATAAAAAATATATTTAAAAAAAAATAAAAATATAAATTACTCGCCTGATCAACTACAGCCAATTGGAACAACCGCTTGTGGTTATTATTTATAATGTTCATAAAACAAATGTCCCAACCTAAATTCAAAAATTTAAAATTTATTTTACAGTTTGACAAGCACCCTTCTCACGCCAATGATGAGATTGCCATTAAGTTTGTATAAACTAGTTGATATAATATCAACATACCGTCTCAAATGCAAAACTAAAATAGAAAATAAAGATGAATCAGCAGAAAAACAAAAAGTAATAGAATAATGCTGAAAAGTACTTGTGCAATTTGTGGACAAAATAAAAGTATGTTTTTAAAGAAATATCCAACAGGAGATGGATACCCTGAAAAGGTTATTTTAGCAGATGACTGAAAAAAAATTATTATAAATCTAAAACATTTTATTATAAATCTTAAAGATTTGTCAGTTATAAAATAAATAACGATATGTAAGTGCGATTGTGATAGAGATCCCAGTCTGGAGCAAAATAAAATTGTTACATGCTGTCAAAAATGCAACAACAGAGAAATAATTGGAACAGGTATAGATATACATAAATGAATTGGCAAATTATCTAAACCAGGAGGAGGCTGGACATTACCAGGCTACAAATATACTGGACCATACAATCCGCTAGATAAACCACTAGATGAAAACGATAATCCATTACCAGGACAAGAGCCTTACAATCAAGTTGATGCAATAGCAATGGGTCACGATATCTGCTACCGCGACAACGAACAAGATAAGCACGGCTGTGATAAAATAATGCTAGACGAACTTCGTGATATGAAACCCGTAAATATGCGAGAGCTTTTTGACCGAAAGCTGGTGCAAGAATTTATGGGAGCAAAATATATACTTGGTCTCTGTAAAAGAATTGTCAGCGATGGAATCGCTGGCATCATAGCTACACAAACCTACAAAAAAGGTTTCCGCGACATAAAGTTGTTTTAAATGCCGTCGATGATATCTGGGCGATTGATTTAGTTGATGTGTCGAATCTTGCTCAGTTTAACGTTGGCGCTGATGGCGCTCCAAAGATATATCTTTTTGATGTTGTAGATGTTTTTAGCAAATATGCTTTTAGTGTACCAGTTTCAGATAAACAGGAACATCGATAACTGATGCGTTAAAACAAATAATAACAAGTACAGAAAGAAAATCAAACAGAATCTTGACTGATCACCGAGCAGAATTTTTTATAAAAAATTTGGTCAGTTTTTGGAACAAAATAACATCACAAAATATGTCACAGGAAATGAAGGTAAGAGCGTTGGCGTCGAACGATTTAATCGCACGTTAAACGAAAACATCCACAAATATTTGACAGCTAAAAATACAAAGAAATATATTGACAATTTACAGCACATGCTTGACAAATATAATAGCACGAAGCAAAGATCAATAAAAAATGTCACCAAACGGCGCAATTAAGCATCCGATATTAGGAACCGAAAACATGTACAGCAGACATACATTTAAAGTTGGTGATAAGGTTAGAATTTCTCTGACGAAACAAACATTTGAAAAAGGATTTACTCCGAACTGTAGCGAAGAAGTATTTGTTGTTTATAAAGTTCTTTTAACAATACCAGTGACTTAAGCACTAAAAGCACTATAACTGGTAGTTTTATAAACAAGAACTTCAGAAAACAAAACAATATATATTCGTTATTGAAACAGTTATTAGGAAGCGCGGCAACAAAAGTTTAGTTAAATGGCGCGGATATAGCGATAAATTTAACAGCTTGGTACCAACTCGGTTGATAAAATAATGTTCTTATAAATTTGCTCCTACTTCATAAGTACCGATTTACATCTGACCGGCCGACACAAAGAAATTAAATGTAATTTTATTGCATTATCAACTGGCATCAAATTGAATATTTTAACAAAAACAAAATCATATTTTATGTTTCTTTGCTGGCCAGTTAGTTTTATGTTAAGAAAAGTTTTTATAATTGCCAGAATAGTTGTTGTTCGGTAACAGTAATATTAAATTTAATTATTTTTCGCGATATGATACTTAACAATATTTAGTCCAGTTGTCGGTCTTCTGTATTTTTTTTTGTCAACAACATCAACAACTTGATCATCATCGTCATTGTTGCGCAAAATATCATCTTCGTTGGCGATTGTATCGTCAGCATATGTATCAGAAAGTCGTTTCATTAAGTCCATATA
>JAECUM010052160.1:0-32320 GCA_016617855.1 Megalonaias nervosa | reverse complement strand
AATTCTCTAACCTGTGTGATAGTATTATATGTATTAAGTATTAATTGTGTCTAGTATTATCAAGCATTCTCCTGCAGAATCCAGGGTGAGCACTTTCCATTCTGTCTGGTGTATACTGGTCATTCTCTCTCTCTCTCTCTCTCTCTCTCTCTCTCTCTCTCTCTCTCTCTCTATATATATATATATATATATATATATATATATATATATATATATATATATATATGAAAAATCCACGGGGATTTTTATTTTTTGCTATCACTGCTTTTCAGATCATTTTGGTCAATAATTTCCTAATCGGCTGCTTCTTGTTTTTGTTGTTGCCGTGGATTTCATTTTCTCGTGCGCATCTTCTGTACTTAGTTCATTCCAATATTACGATGGATTATGATTTGCGCCTTAGAGCGCCACAAAACTCGATCAGTAACAGAAGGAAACAACACCAGGTCCCATGCTAAATTCAATCGACACTGAAATGTAAGAGTTTAAAGTAACGTTCATCGGCATTTTTGGTGATCCTGTGAAGTACGTCTATATGGCGACGGACATTAAACGGGAAATCTAAAAGAAAGCAGCTGGTCTTCATTTTCATATCTTTTAGAGACGATTGCAAATGAGAACATATATACATACAATTCGCAATATATATATTATATGGTTACAAAAAGTGTCTTTTCTCAAATACTCGTACCTGTTCTCCACTGCGCTACTAGTGTTTAAGAACTTCGAAAAGGCGGACACCGGGCCAATTGTGAGTTTCTGATTGAATAGACGCCTATTGTGAACAAAATTAAGTGTTAATTTCATACTATTTCATTAGATCATGTGAACTTACGTTGCCATAGACAGATAGTGGATATGGCATAACCATAACAAATACTCTTACAGACACTTTAAATTATCGCCAATTTAGGGGCCAAATCGGCCCTTATCGAGCCTTTTCCTTTGTAACTATTTCTGTAGGTCTAAAAATGTTTAAAATAGGGTTTAAGTGATAGTTTGATATGCCTAGCTGGTTCAGTGATATTTTATAATAACAAGGGCCAACCATTTAAAACTTTTATATTCTAATCAGCTGGAAAAATGTGTAACTAACACAGGGGGAATGGACATGTGGTTCTGCAGTTTACGACACAGAGAGAGAAAAATTTCATCTATTTTTCGTATTTTTGAAAACCATATATATGTCTAACATATAATAAAAAAAAAATCTTCTGGTTTTTTTTTAAGTAAGAAATAGAAAGGAATTAGCAAACTAACTAGCAAGTTACTACCAGTATGTTATTTTCGACAACCAGCTAGTCAACATAGATAGGTATCTAACTATATGTTTGAAACACATCAAACACCAGTACACACACACACACACACACACACACACACACACACAATTCAGAGGTTACAATGTGGTATTGTATAAGATGGAGAGGAATTAGCAAGCTAGCTAGCAAATTAGCTATCAATACAATATTGTTGACAACTAGCTAGGCAGCATAGGTAAGCATCTAACTATATATTTGAAACATGTAACACACACACAAACACACACACAACCATATATATATATATATATATATATATATACTAGCTATATATATATATATATATATATATATATATATATATATATATAATTGATAAATCACAGTGTGGTATTAGAAACGATGGAGAAGAATTAGCTCGATAGCTATTTATTATTATTGACAATGAGCTAGGGAACATAGACTTTGTTTGGTATCAAATATAAAAATTGCTCACCTGAGTAATTTTCGGTGTAAACACATGCACATTTATTGCATAAAAAATGCTCTCTTTTAAAATACTAATCATTACGTGCTGGTGCTGTTTAATGAAATATCCTTACTAGACTGATTGCCAAAGTTTTTCAGTACTATATGCGAATACAATTTTGCACTGTAATTGGTTCCATCATCAGGTGGGGATACCCTTTCCTAAAGCGTTTCGAAGCTGATCCACAACACCCTCTAGGTGTGGGCATGCTGAGTTGATCAGACTCAGCCAGGAACCGATTAGTTTTTCCATTGCTCCGCTTTGTCCGCAATATTCACTATTATGGCCTCCATATTGGAATTTCATCGCCTCCATATTGGAATTTTATCGAGATTCGAACCCGGATTCTATTAGAACTGTTTAGTGATAGGACTTGTATTTTTCAATCTTAGGATTAAATTTTGTATTATATTCACAAACCGTAAGTCCTATTTCCAATTTTTAAATTGTTTTCTAGGGAAATAAATTATTTTGGTAAAATTTACAAAGCTTGTTGGCTTCACTCTTTTCTCTTGTTATTTTTGTACGAGCCTAACGTAACAACATAAAAACAATGACAACAGATGTTTTGAATGGGCAATTTTATCTGCGTTATATCCGGCTAGTGACAATAAAGACCTGTTCTGAAAATACCTGGGTGAACTTAACTTTGGTGATATCGAATTTCCCGTTCAAGTTACCAAATCAGCACTGAACAAATTTTAAGCACTTAAACTAGGTATCGCTGTTAATGTGTTCACTTACGATTAAGGCTTTTATGCGATTTCACTTTTCCCACATGGACAACACGGACGAATCCAGATTGATTTGTTGTTGCCGAGTTAAATGATAACATTCATGAGTTCTCAGTAGCCAATCATTGGTGGATCTGTGAAGAAGTTTTTACTTCCACCGATGCCAAAGTCCGTAATCATTGTCACGTCACTGGCGTGTACAGAGGTGCTGCGCATACCTCATGCAATCTACAATTCAGAATGTACCAAAAGAAAACAAAACTCATTGTAGTGTTTCACTGGTATGATAGTCTCTTAATATTGCATGCAGTAACCACAGCATCAAACTTACCAATAAGTGTTATTACAAACAACATGGAAAAATATTTTTTTCTAGCTCATGAACAATACTGGTTTCGAGAAACCCATACAGAATCTGCGCAAATAAATTAGAGTCGACGTGTGTATGTGAATGTGTAATTTAGACTTTTGATAATAGCTTTAACAAGTTTTAGTAATATCGCTAAGATGTCTGCAGTGTGGCAGTTTATAGTGATGTCTAGCACAGGGGTATTATGCCGCAGACATCTAGCATCATGTCCCACCCAGACACATTTTCCTGACACCAGGCCGACCAGTGGCAACACTAACCTCTTATTGTTGAGCTCCTAGCGAGGCACCTAGTAGTACCATTTTTATGTCTTTGGTATGACTAGATGGATGTGCGTCTGTGGTATGTGCGTTGAAGTGTTTCGCGACTGCATAAACAATAATAAACGTGATTCTGTAGAAAGTGAAGGGGATAACACAAAGTCAGTGCATCTAAAACAACTTTACGAAATAAGGTTTCAGGATTTGGAAGCGATACATTTGCTACATCTGCAGCATCGCTGCCGGCATTATTTTGAGGTCATCTGATTATATTTGGTCTATGATCTGCATGACCATTTACATCTTTGACAAACATCACTCTTGGGCCATCTGCTCCCCTGTAATCATCGCTGTATCAGGCTAGTCCAAGAATCTTTGCGGCCACGTCAACATTGTCTAAAAATTATTCGATTTCCTTTCCATCGATGGAATAAATTACACTGTTGAATAACGCCATGATATCGTTGTTTACAAATCCCACTAGGGTATTGGCATCATAATTGGCATTGTTCTCGCGAACCAGTTTTCTCTCAGCTTCTAAGAATGCCTCACATGGAGGAAAAAACCTAGACGTGTCTTGTACTTGCTGTTTTTGACTGTTCAATTTTTAACTGATTTGGGTCTCTGACTGGGTATGAGTAATACTGAAAATCTCTTTTGCTTCGATGCACTAGCACAAGCGCTCCCGTGTCAAATGCTGGATCAAATAACTCTTTGAGCTGGGTCGTTAATGACTTTACTAACTGCAGGTGGCATTGATTTTGTCGATGGTAATGTAGCTGGGGCCATCTTTGTTTCTCGTGTTATTAATCGCTGTTTTCTATCTAGAAGAGACTGAACTGCCTGCAAGCCCAATTGTTTTATGCGATCCACAGCGACACTTTTAACACTATCCACAACTCACATTGTCACTTGCTTAGTGATGGATACAGCGCGCGATAAGGCTGTGAGTGCCTTTGGTGCACTCGCAAATAATCCACGAACAACATCACCGAGCCGAGTACCGTAACAGGTCGAGTACACTTGTATTCTCTCGTGAACTACGCGAACGGGTTTCACACGTGAACACCGAAATGTTTCGTCGAATTTTTTCATTCATCGATTTTATGTTGTACGCGTCAAAGGGAAGTTCAATAGTATGCCAATTCGTGCCAGTGTCTGCTGAAAACACAAATGAGTTATTTGCGAGCAGGCCACCAATCGGTTTTGATCGAATATTAGGCCAGCTGTAATACACTCACAGCGATGCTATTGCGATCTCAAGTGTGCGTGATTCCGCAGCGGCGGCAGGTGTAGAAAAAGTCACACTGAATTCTGGTTTCGTGGATGTGATAGTAATCATCCAAGGCAAGCTATGGGCTGTATTTACAAGTACCTGTTGTTACATGCAACATAAATTCAAGTAACACATGCACCATCTCAGTCGTGTCAGAGCTCATCATCGGTGAACGAACATTGTTCATCATATATATCATGAATATCTTAAACAAGTTCATGCATCTGCTCATGATATGTATTTATATCTATAATATCATTAGTGAGCAATCGCCGACAAATCGATGTGGTTTCATTGATGACTTCTGGCGCGTTGTTGCCCGCACGAACTGATTCCACAAATATTTCCAATTGATCAGCAAGATCATTAGAGTTACTTGTTCATCCACCCGCCGCTGCATGTCTTCTTCATGTGTGCGCCTATATTTTTGCAATTTTCAGCTAACTATTCGAGGAATGATCATTTTCAGCTAACTCTTCGAGGAGTGATGTTTTACGTCCCCGTTTGTGTTGTGGCTTTGATGCAGGTTTGATTAAGCCGTCTCCCTTTTTAGATTCAGCAGATAGTCTTTGTTGTTTTGCCACCTTTCTATTTGTTCTATTAGCCATTGTTTGTATTTTTCTTCTGAGTTGAATTCGGGTTTTAGGTTGTTGTGTTGGCCATCTTCTTAATTCTTTCTCTTCCCTTAATGTTTGTTGTTCCTGAAATTCTCTCTCTTCCTTTGTGTTGTTGTTCCTGATTTTCTTCCCTTTGTTCTTGATTGTATTCTGCTTGAATACGTTCCATATCTCCATCTGTTATGTATTCAAGCTCAGGAGGTTGTTATGGTTGTGATGTGTACCGCGCCAGTATTTATCCCATAACGCATTACCTCTTTCAATATCTTCTCTAATATATGCATTATACGCTTCTACAAACAGATTCCACCGCTCACCGGCAGCTTGCTATTTTTTTCTTCAGCAAACTCCGTGAATGCCATTTTAGGCCATTCCATGTGTGCAGGATTTGCCTTTGATGGAATTTTTATCTTATTGATTTGCCAATCGGAAGGTCTGTTAAGAGTATTCTGGTATTCTGGCAAGTGCTTCTCTAATGTCTTCATCAAGTTCACCGTTGCGTTTGGCTAGTGCACCAGAGGCTTCTCCAACTTCAGTAAGTTCTTCTTTGACTTCCTCAATTGCCTCTGGTAAATGTCTCTGCAGTAGCTTGTGTGGTTTTTCAAATATCCTTGGTACATTTGGCTACTTACGAACTGGATCAGGGGCTACTTTCTGTTCCCGTGAACGCGACCGCTTGTCATACGGTTGCTCTGGTGGACTATTTAATTTCCTCGTCACATTCGGCAATTTCTTTTGTGCATTTAATCAGCCGCGCAAATGTTTGCTCAAACCATGTTGTGACATCTTCTAGTGCAGTATGTCGCGACTATAACATATCTTTGACCTTTTGCGGCCTTCTATCACATTTTCAAGCAATTCTAGATATTACGGAGCAGCCATGCGGCCGCGTTTTGTTACGATTATAAGCTATCACTGCCGGGCATATTTATATGACTGTGCGTTTTGATTGTTAAATTGGTGCATCCAGATCCAGACACACACGATATTTACCCCCTCGACTGCAAGTTCCGGTCAAATCAATGGTGAGAAAACTATACGGGTACTAGGTGATCGATGCAAAAATGTCACGAAATTCATCCCACGAGTGGTCGGCAACACAACAAACCCTATGGATATTTCCAAGACTCATCCCACGAGTGGTCGGCAGCACACCAAGCTCAATGGATATTTCCAAGACCATGCATGTCAATGGCATGAGATATCATCAGCATGTTACAGGTGTCACGAATCACATTTGGCACATGGGCGTATCCGTTGAGACAAATAGATGAGGTCAGTGTTTTTGTGCCGGCCTCGTGAAACGTTTCGTGCGGGACTGACTTGATTTTCACGCATCACATCGTGGTACACTACAATATTGCTTTTTTTGCATCCAGACCGTTAATGGTAGGGTCTTCGTCAATGGTGGAAAAGAAATCGATGGTCTGATTGTACCACTTCTGAACTATTTTTGAATATCTTTTTAAACATCATAACAGGGTTGATCATCAGTGATGGCGCAATCATATACAATTGATTCCAGATTAACCATCATAAAACTATATTCAACAACAATTGTGTTTTTCCGGATCCAGCAGGCTCAGTGACCAGTGCACAAACTGAGTTAGGAAACACGGTTCCGTCAACATGCTTGGACGGTTTAGGTGTTGCTTGTGCGAAGAAATCGATGATGGAAAAGTCATCTGCGAATTTTCTTTTGTGTAATGCCATTGAATAATTGTCTGTCTCTATAATACGATCATGTCTTCATATTGTGTGCAATGGCGCGCTAAAACATATACCGCAAATCCAGCTCGAGTTCAGACACGTAATGGACGAGCAGCTATTGCTGGAACTTAGGTTCGATCTGGAGCAAAGAAGTACACGTTCATCGGAACGTCCAGTTCCATCGGGAAAAGCTGGACGCGCAGGGTCCAGTTTTAAAAAAGGCACTGGCGGCTATGATATAGCGGCTGCATTAACGAAGTGAACAGTGACACCATGGAGTAAATATGCCAGTGAAAAGCATCTTCCTGACTGCAGTCACTGCGGACGTGGGACAAAGCTAGATGTACGGCTTGATTCTAACAATCAACCAAGGCCTGGTGAAGCACCTATCAATCGTGTTGATGTGGCGTGTTACCGACATGAACTTGCTTATAAACCAGCCAATGATCTGATTCTTGACTTGAATGCGATTAATCACATTGAAAGAACGAATCGCACGATGGGTCGTCAAAGGAGGCGTAAAACCCAAGATTGCATTGGGTGGCTCACATTAAAAGAAAAACTTATACCAATGTACACAATGGACACAAAATGCCAGACATTATCCACAATATACTACAGTCCATGTGGGTATTGGAGAGGTGAGGCCAGTGTAGCCAAGGTCACTCATGGAATTGACCCAATATGGTTGTCCAAACAAGAGCTGTGGAAAATGTATTTACCAGTATCAGTAAAGATTTCTCGGGGTTGTTTCGATGTCCAAGCAACAAATGAGGTCCATCAGTCTGATTTGTTATTTCTTCCAGACGATTGTGTCCGTGATCGAAAAGGTGGTTTACTGGTGTATAAGTACGCGCTAAACTTGTCGATGTGGCAAGCAGATACCAAGAAACGGAGTCGTTAACATCAAAACATTCTGCAAGTGTCGCATATGCACTTGAGTGTATTTATGCAGACGGACCAATCACATGGCGACGTTTGTTACAAGTGGATCCTGGCAAAGAATTTCTCGGATTTGTGGCTGTGATTCTGGCCATCATGCCAGTCGCTATGATACCTCTTGACCAAGCTATTGTGAAACGATTTAATCGCACTCTTACAGAAGGTTTATTCAGTCATCAGTATGCACAGGAATTGTTGATAAGACCAGAGCGGTCTCAGAAATGGATGGAACGACTTCCATTCGTCATAGCAGCATTGAACAATATAGTCACAAGCAAGACGAGATTAAAATCAGTCAATGCAATTCGACAAAAGACTGTCAGTGTTACTCAGGAAATGATTTCACAGTCAACACCGTTACAGCCGCTCGTAAACAAGTTTGTTCCTTATTTGTATCCAGAGTTAGAAGGCGGATAAAAACGTCTTGCCACTGACCCAATATTGACTGTTGACTTATTTCCGATTTCGGAACGGATTGGCACTCCAAGACCACCAACACGTCACCGTTTGGGGCCATCACAGAGTGGAGCAAAGCGTCCAAGCCATGCATTTGTGAGAGAGGAATTACAAGTCATTTCAGCAAATACAGAACTGACACCAAGATTTGTTTTGGCACATCAATAACCAGATTCAGTCGCAATAACATGATGACCCAACTCGTAAGTGGTGATTCAATTAAGGAGTATTCATCTATTCTTATCGAGCGAGGACAAACTCACATAAGTGCATTGGTATACACCAACACGATGCTTTTGGGATCATATCATATATACCATGTGTGCGAACTCACTGCGGTCTCGAAGGCACTCCAGGTAAAGATCGTGAATGAGATCTTTTTGCACAATCATCTTAGGAACACCTTTGGCTATTTTAATGTTCTTGGAGCCGAACCAAATCGAGAGCATTTTAGGTCGCAGTCCCACATACTCTTCGATTGGTTGGCCCGAGTATTCGTCTTTAAACTTGCCATAAACCTTTTTATTGGCGCTCTTACTATTGGATACTCGTTTGTATCAGATTCATTGACCAAATTTGGTTGTGCCGTGTCCGAGTACATATTGTCGGTGGTGATATGCATCAGCAACGAGACGTACAAGATTTGAATTATCCATGATAAACGTGACCCTGCCCGCCTGACACAGTCAGGGCACACTGGAAATAATACTGTTATGTTAAATAAAAAATCCAAACCAGGAACACTGACTGGTATTGATAAACCGTATTATGAACGAGAATATCCTGTAACTGCAGTTGTTTATGCGATATATCCGTTAAATGATAAACCTAGTTTTAATAATCTCAAACCAATGAAATTGTATTCATTGACTTCGCCAAGGAGGCTAAACTGCGTAGCTGAGCGAGTTATGGAACATTTCTCAAAAGCAATACGCGGAAACGGTTTAACAGATCTAAGACGTAAAAAAATAAATGCGTGGGCAGAAACAGTTAAAGATACCGGAGCGTCTATCAGCGACGTTGCTAAACTAGAAAAGAATTAAAATTCCCAATAACAGTGAAGACACTAACCGGAGAGATTTTGTATGCGTTGCAATATACATCAAGAGGAGCTCCTATAACGATCATTGATCATAACGCACACACAATGACGTCCGCGGTAACAATATTTCCACGAGATAGAACAGTTAAATTTTACAGCGATTATATATTTTGCGCTATCAACGGTATTAGTAAGAGTGACCCTGTGTCTATGTGGTTATTTCAAAGTTCAGAATCTGGATACGTTGATCAGTTTGTACGACCTAACGGTGACATTTATCGTACAGAATCACTCCACGAAGAAATGAAATATATTGCTCGGAAATATATACCCTGTGATTTTATCACTGACGATGTCAAGATTGAACTAAATAATTGTTTCACCGTTCCTTCAGTTGCTGCCCACGCTGCTCAGGAGAAAAATTCATGGAAACCGACACGATCGGAATTTCTTGAAGATATCCAGCACAGTTGTATCGAATACGGACATGGCGGATTATGGAATACTAAATATGATCATAAAGATATTATATCGGTTGATATGGTAGCATGTTATCCTGGACGTTTTCTTGGATATGTTCTGAATACTTTAAGCGATTTGGACATCCCACGAAAGAGATGACCAGAGTTGCGATAAACGGACCTCCTCCCGATTTTTCCTTGTCTGGATTTGCTTGTATAGAGTCATTTGAGTTTTGCGGTGATCTGCATCCGATTATTTATGTTTGGTTTGGAAGACATTTCTCAGAAAAATATTGGGTTCCAATAGTACTATTACGATATATGCTTGATACTGGAATTTTAGTGTCGTTGAATGTAAACGAAACCATTATGTCGAAAAAAGTTTGGTTACCACAACAAAAGAAATATTCCCTGACAGAGTCAGGTGATGAAAATCCTGATATGATTGATTATGAAAATAAAATTGCAAAAGATCTTGGTAGGAAAATAATTGGTAAGTTTACTCAAGGAGGATCATATGACCATAAACGAATGTGTACAAAATTAATTATGGACGATGCTGAACTCGTTTTTATAATTGCTGATACAACGGAAAAAAATACATTTGTAAGTCGGAGTAATGCTTACTTATCAACAGGAACTAAATTAGGTACCATCGTGAGCTATATTGATAGTGAGTCACCGCAATTCACTCATTTAAGATCTTCGATGGTTGCTTACGTTTCCATCAATATATTATCGATGATAAACAGATTCCCTCGTTACGCGGTCAGAGTTGCCACGGATTCATTTTATATAAATAGCTCGTAAACAGAATTGCTAAAACCGTTACTCGGCAATGACGAATGGGGATCATGGAGAATAAAAAAAGAAAATATACTTGACTATTCCGAATCTGCAGACGATGAAATCGCGGAGACATATTAGAGCAATCACAATCAAATATTAAAATCATCGGCACCATCTATGTTTGATCCTGTGGCCAGACATAAAACCGTTTATCTCAATGGCCCTGGAGGTTCTGGAAAAACAACACGTGCCATTGAATTATTTCGGCACGTTACTTCGTACTGCGCTGATATGATTGTGCTTACACCTACACACAGACTAGCCAGAGAAATAAATGAACGAGGAGTAAAATCTCAAACTTATCATAGGTTCTTCAGATGCTGCGGGGATACGTGGACACCTGAGCGAATGGGTGAAAAATATATACCCCGGATTATCATCTGGGATGAAATTTGTACGGTATCGTTAGAAACATTAAAAATATTTCTTGATTGGTTACTGACAGCGAATACTGCTGTGATAATGTGCGGCGATCATGGTCAACCGCAACCTTTTGTTGGGCAGTCTCCGCACGAATGGTTTAAAACGTTTGTGGATTACTATGAGGAGATAACCGATGATCATAGAGCTATTAATGATACCCTGAAAGAATTTAAAAGATTAATCAGACTACAGCCAGATAGAATACAATGTGATATAATGCGTGAAATACTTCCGGAAACTCCTGTAAACGATTTTTGGAATTTATGGATACCAAATGATTTAATAGTTGCAAGTAGAAAGATAGTTCGTAATAAATTGCAAGAGAAATTATTTTTGTTACATAAAGAAAAATTTTCAGATCTACCTGTACCATTGTGTTATCGCCCAGCAGATACTCGACGACAGAATGTTGATGTTGAGATTCCAGGAACAAATGAAAAACAAAATTTTGTGTTAAATGATATTGTTTTAGTTGATGTTGATGTTGTTGAAAGCGCGTTGATCATGGATAAAACTCCATGGAAATTAGGATATGCTATAACGATTCATTCGCCACAAGGACTAACTATTACTGATACAAATATCTGGATTGTCGACGATAGAATTGAATGGTCAAATTTAGTTTATCTCTCAGTGTCTCGAGTAAGAAGAATATCTCAACTGCACAGGGTTATTATGAATTTTATAGAAAATAATCATCAAACTGCTAGCGACACCGAAGGTTTTGACGTAATAAGAAAAAAAAACCATTTGGTTATAAGCAATGTGACAAAAAAAAAAAAAATAATCGCGACTTTGATATTGATACTGAATTTATTATAACACTAAAACAACGACAGAATAATAATCGTGCAAGTTGTAACTGTAATATGCTATGGGAATATTCGAATAATAATCCAAGACAGTTCACCGTAGACAGAATTAATAGTAGTCTTGGTCACACACGCGAAAATGTGATGCTGACCTGTCTTGAGTGTAATCGACGTCGGGGCGCTGGACGCCCTGGTGCCAGTTTACAAAAGTGAACGCGGTGGTAACTGTTTGTCTTCAGGAATTACTTGTAACTGTTCACGTTCAAATCCACGCTGAGAAGCATTCGAATCCAGCCTGTAGATTGCAGGTCTACCCGTAGAACTAACCACGCTAGAAATTTTATGTGATGTGATGTGATTATGATTTTTAACGTAGCTTTAACAATTTTTCAGTCATATCGCTACGATGTCTGAAGTGTGACAGTTTATAGTGATGTCTAGCACTGGGGCATCATGCCGCAGACATGTAGCATGATGTCCCACCCAGTCACATTATCCTCACACCAGGCCGACCAGTTCTAACACTAACCTCTTAATGCTGAGCGCCAAGCGAGGCAGCTGTTAGTACCATTTTTGTAAGTCTTTGGTATGACTCGACCGGGGATCGAACCCACGACCTCCCGCATCCGAGGCGGACGCTCTAACCACTAGGCCACCGGAGCGGTTAGAAATTTTATGTGTAGTCACACTCCAGATAGGATCAGTTGCTCTTTTTTTACCCCCTTCAAGTTCACCGGGTTCACATAAATATCTTAAAGCCACATTACCCAGTACTGGATGAGAGGGAGAGAGAGTCATGACGTTGCCTGGCGTTGTCAGATGGTATATGTTTCTTTGTAATCGCATTAATTGGTTTCATAGAAATTGAACGAGTAATTTCATTATCTAATGCAGCTATCACACTTGGTAATCCATTCACGAGATCTATTGTCTTTTTGAATTATTTCCTTCGCATACTGATATCCAAATAACCGCTCAGCTAGTGTTCGATTAAATCGTTCAACTATTGCCTGATCACGATGAATTGTAGTGTGTACTCGTCTGATTTTAGCATTATGTTGCTTCATCAGCGATGATATACAGTATACAGAAATTCTTTCCCAGGATCAACTTGTAGCAACTGTGGCCATTGCAAGGGTCCTCATTGATAAATTCGTTCAAACGCAGATGCAACTTCAGATGCTGTTTTTCTTGACAGTGGTTCTGCTTCTTTATATCTACTTGCAACGTCAACGACAGTCAACACGTATTTGTATGTGCGTGATTGACGTCTACGTGTTTTAATATTATCATGTGGTAAAAACAAAATGTCTGCTTGATGAACTTCATTGGGAACGCTGACATCAAAATACGCGTACTGAATTTTTTTAGGTGGTGGTAGATAGATTTGCCATATTGCCTGTCGTGCTAACCACGCTGCAGCAACAGAACGTGAGACTTTTGCTGCTTCAGCAAGTTTACTAATCGCTGCTCTGCCCTTCCAATATCCTCTTGGGCTATAATAAACAGATTCCATTATAATAGTTATGTAATTAATTACCAGCCCCTAGCATTAGTTAACCCGTCATAGCAGATTTCACTAGAAAACTAGCTAGTTTTTCTCTGAGAGATTTATCAGGTATAGAATTTTACGCATGCATCAATTTCACATCTGCAATATGTCGTTGTTGTAAATCCTTGCTTTTATACGCAACATCATGAACATGACACGCTTGATCAATCTTATTTATTGGATACTCTCCAGGTTTTGGTTGGTCTTGGTTATCGAGTCGGATATCAAGTCGAGTCCCAGGACCACAATAATTGTATCCGGGTAAATCTTTTTCTCCGGGATGCTTTGCCCACGGAGGCCCTGGTAATTTTCCCAACGATGCGGCAATATCACCACCTGTCTTTGTGCTAGACGAAATAAATTTGTATTTTTTTGTACCACATTTTTCACACTTGACTGTCAGTGCACGCCTTTTATTTTTTGTTATTGTTGTTGTTAATCCAGTGGTGGGGGTGGTTGCCCTGATTCGAACACAATATAAATACATGCTATTTATTATCATGGATATAAATGACTTTTCAGCGACACGAAAACAAGAACCAGTCAAACATCATCCAGCATTGCCAAATTCTATTAGAGCAATGATAATAGGTCTATCTGGATCAGGCAAAATACAATTACTGCTTAATTTGATAATGAGATGACTTAAGTGGGATTAGTTATATTTAGTAGCTCCATCCGTGGACGATCAGCTGTGTTATGAAATACCTAAGGATTTCAATGAAAATGCAAAGTCGTTTAATGAAAACGACGACAATATTATTGATTTTATTACCGATATTGATAAAACCCCATCCATAGACGACCTTGACGGATTTATTAACAATCTTGTAGTATACGATGATGTGATGTTGGACAAACAATCAAATCCTGCCCGGATATTTTCCAGAGGCAGACATAAAATCACAGACGTGATTTATGTTACCCAGCGGTATACGCAAATACCAAAAGTGATCAGAGATAACTGTAATATTTTAGTTGTGTTTAATGGAGTCGATACACATACGCTGCGAAGCATTCATCAAACTTGGTGTTCAGGGGATATGGACATGATTAAATTTAAAAATTTATTTTCAAAAGCACAAGCTACACCACACGGATTTATCACAATAAATTTACATGATCCTAGGTCGAGGTGTCGTACAGATATCGATAAAATTTTTGGTCCTTGATGCTATCAGCGTAGTGTAAAAACGATAAGTGGTGTTCCCCAGTTCTAAATTTACAACACAAACAGCAAATGATGGTTCAAAGCACGTAAAAATTATAGATAAATTTGCTAGACTACAGAAAAATGGTGATGTCATGAAGGAAATAACTCTGTCAAGTAAACGATGGAGTAATTAAGCAGTTATTTCCCTTGTATAGAGTAACCGATATCTTAACTGCGCAAATGAACAGCAGACATATACATATACATAGCTTCCTCAGATCGTCTACACAGTAATATTGATTCACCGCAGTTATACAACATGTAGAATCAGTAATTGTATCTGTGTTTAGAGAAAATACCTATGAAAAAAGTACTTTCTCCATTGATAGAAGTCTCAGCCGTGACACAGTCACGGAACAATTATATTTCTGTGTATATAACTGCGTATCGCCTGGAACAGATTGCAAACTACATCAATATTGATCTATGCGTGTCATTTCATTTCCTGTACATGTTGTTCTCGGGACTGCAGTATATTTTAATCAAGTCAAAAATGTGTAAGATTGTTGTAGATTTCGCGATTTATTTTATATTTTATTCAGAATCTGTTAAGTATATACTAATCACGCATAGGAATTTCCTGCTAGGTAACTATATGATTATTTTTGAAACATATATTTGTAACTGAAGCTCATAGTGTAGTGGCTAGCGCGTCTGGCTCTCATACTCAAGGCCCGTGGTTCGATTCCCCGTACTGAACATATTGTCGGTAGTGGCGATCCGATGCCAATTTTTCTTAATAATAATTGGGGGCTCCAGCAGACCCAAGAGATTTCATGTACCCCTCGCCATGTTGAACAACGTGGTGAGTGCCGTTTTGCACTCGCCCCGGGGTTTGATTTGGGGGGTTACATGAAATCGATATGCCTAGACAGCCCTCTGAATTTCTAATATTTCTTTTGGGGGTGTGTCTATGTGCTGGCGCCCCTAAAATAAACAGCAGGATAATGTGAGTTCGTGACCCTTGACAACGTCAAGGTGACCTCACTGAAGGGTACCCCACACAAGGACATTCAGAAAGAATGTTCGCCGGACGAAAATACCTCATTAGGTGCCTGTGAGTCATAAGAAAGACCTTAACCATGAAGAGTGCCTGTGGGCCATAAGAAAAGGCCTTCCAAATGAAAAGTGCCATAACAAAGACACCAATGAAAGGACTCTTAAAGGCTTTACTGGCAATGAAGGGACCCGGGAAATGGTAGACCGATCGTCACCGCTGCTGATTATTTTTATTCAGAAATAATATTTATATTTATTCAGAAATAATATTTAGCAGCAGAGAGGTTTAGACCAATAGTATGCAAACGACTCAGCCTAATGTTTGAAAAATAAGCCTCAGTTTGACTTTATCGACCTTATCTTTTTTATTATTTGTAGGAATCTTTATTTTGCTCTTCCCCCCTGGTCTGTTCACCCTCTCTGCTGTTGCATTTGTTGAGTTCCAAAGCAGTTCTTATACTTATGACCCAAAAGCATTTGTTTAATTAACCTGCTCTTGAACATTTTCGTCCTTGACCTCATCAAAAACGTCTCTCCCCTCAGATGTAGTTGGGCAGTTATTGTTTTTCTTTTGAGAAAGTACTCTTTCATGCATGATATTCCATAGATTCTTTTAAGCTTTATTTGTCTCAAAATTCCGTCCACGTTTGTTTCGTTCTATTTCTAAAATCACTGCCAAATTCACCAGCTTATCAATGTTTTCTAAGTTTGTTTCTGAAACTTCGTACAACATCTTTTCTACTTATTTAATGAACCTGTATGATGTGTTCAAACGATACAGCGGCCTCAATTTATCGGTCAAATTTTTGACATTCCATTCATTTGGCAGACTTACGCCACTGTTTGTAACCTCCATAAATTATTTCAATATATTTTGTCAATCAATAGCTATCACTCAACATTTCTTCAATACAATATTCACAACTCATCTAATATACTTCTCTCTTTGACAGTACAAGCATAAGTCTAGAGAAAAAGCAACACAAAGATCTTTTATTTTATAGTAGTACAAGCCTGTCAGTATGCATTGTGTAAGATCACTAACATATGCCTGCCTGTCTGAGTACACTCTGCGGGATTTCGTTTTTGCAATCACAACAGAGGTATTACTCAAGTAGTATGAAAGGATAGAGTTTGTCTCTTATTGGGAAACTTTCGGGGTCACTGACATCCGTACGAGACTCTACCCGAATGTATGGCTCACTCACTTGACGTATGTGTTTGCAACCCCATGGACAAAACTAAAAGTGACCAACACGTTTCGATTGCCTGGGGGATAACTGTCATTGGATTAGTGGCGAGGACCGGGTGTCTGTGGACCCAAAGGGAACAAAAAAAGGCAAAATACACCGTTTCATACTACTAAAGTCGAGTAAAACAGTTTTCACTTTCGTGGATTAATCACCCACTAGTTGTACATTATATTTGGCTTGCTTGCCAAATCATAGGGGCTAGAGGCCGTGGCTTTGAGTCAGGACCGAAAGGGGGAAAAAGCCAAACCGCACAATCAGACACTACTAACGAGTTATCAATCCACGTAATGTAAAAAGTTTATACGTTGTGGACATCTGTTTCCTGAAACAAGCCTGAATTTCAGCAAACACCTGGCGATCCTCCACCCAATCAACAAGTCTGTTATTTAAAATACCTCTAAATATTTTGTCTATGAAACTAATAAGGGTGATGCCACAATAATTGTCTTCGCTATTTGTTATGAAAATGTATAACAATAAGCACAGCCTAAATGTCTTTGAAGTAACCAGTATTGAACAAAACATATAGAGTAAATATGACTCAAGGTCATCCTTTCCACCAGACATTAGTAGTAGATGTATATGAGGTTTTAATCTCAAAGGGGGTTTTAGCTCAGAAAACCCCCACCCCCTTTAACATAAATATATTCTGACATTTTTTTATCATCTCAGAGACTCCCTCTCCCTCAAAAAATCACCCTCCAACAAATTTTTATCTCAGAAAATGATGAAATAATTTGAAACCCAAAGAGGATGCTGTCTCAAAACACCCACCCCCTCTGAAATAAATATATTCTGACATTATTTACCACCTCAGAGACCCCCCTCTCCCTCAAAAACAGGAACACCTACCCACCTACAAAGCACATGTTAATGCAGGATATCATAACCTACAAAGCACAATGAAATGTTCTATTACAAAGAGCCAATTTGTAGCGTCGGATTTAATCTAACAAACAGATTTTTTAAAAGATTTAAATCAGCTTCAAGATATAGTAACATTTTGTCAAAAATATGTTAGGAAAATATTTTCACTTACCTATTCATAAAATCCTCTAGCAGAATGACTATGAAGAAAATTCCAACTGCTTTTTATATCGTTATTCTGGGAAAATCCATTGCAAATATCTTTGACCTTGATTCCAGTAGGCGTTTTAGGAAAATCCATTGCAAATTACCTATCTTTAACCTTGATTCCAGTAGGCGTTTTAGGAAAATCCATTGCAAATAACCTATCTTTGACCTTTCAAAATGATTACATGATCCAGTTATTATGGAAATTCCGTGTGGGCAGACGGCATCAGAATTCCTTTGTAATCATTTAATCTCCAGGGAAACCAAATCTGTATATATTATGACGCTATTGATTTTTATTCACAGCCATACTATTGTAATTGCAAAGAGACAAATATATTGTAAGGAATACAAAGCTTTCTTAGTATCTAAGACTATTCACATGATCAGATATCAAACGAATAGACTGCAATTTATTTTTCATCATAGAAAACCAAAGTATTTTATCATTTACTCGTACACGATTTTGAAAACATTTTTCTATATATTTTCACAGAATATCAAGTAGTATATTAATGGGAGTTTGAGACACTTTTATCTGTTTCCATGGATCAAACATTTTAAGTCTTCTATCGTGAAAAAAATGATGAACAGGTCAGGGAAAATATTGTTTGAGATTATTTTATTTTATACCCTACCATCACTATACTTTTTTTGATAATCTTTTTCATATCTGCTGACTCTCATTGGCAGAATATCTCGTATTAAATCGTCCATATCATATTTTATACCAAGCAAATAAGATCGTATCTGATCACGTAATTTTTTATAGGTGATACTTGCTGTTTTACAAGCAATTTTTTAGTTGCAAGACGAGGCTCAATTTTTTTACACGCTGTTGCAACTGAAACACCAACGCCGGATATTATTAACAAAAACGGATTTAATGATACTCCACTTGAAATTATACCAGAGCTAGTCATTAACGAGAGGTTTTTATGATAAAATTTATAATATTTTACTAATGCGTCAACATCTTGTTTTGGAATTTTATCTGAAATATGATTAAAATCAATGATATGTTTTTTCATTATACAATCTTTTTACACAAAAACAAAAGTTCTAGCACCAGCAATTGAATCAAGAAACTCACGAAATGTATCATTATTAGGATCAGCTATAAAAATTCTGTATTTGTCATAACATCTGACGAAGTATCCTTATATCGTTCATCTGTTAGTACATATTGTTTCTTTAACCAAGCGTAAGAATCAAAACTATTTCCTACTTCACTCTCGTACAAATCTGTTTTATTCACCAAATTACTGTAATCGATTTCTGTTTCATCAATATACCCTAATACTAAGCTCAAATGATCTAACGTGAAATGTTTGAGAACAAGATGTTGTCTGGTAATTGTATATGCGACTACGAAATTTGCTAGCATCAATTTTTTAAGCTTATCTAGTTCAACTGTAAGAAGACCAACAGCAGAAGCTACTTTTAACATTAATTTTTCATATGGTTTTGTGAGTATTGTTTTAATTTCGTTGTAATAATTTCGTAGTGACAATTGTCTAGAGTACTGTAATGATGGGAATGGAATATCGTCTTCTTCACTTATGTCGTAATAAGAATCAGACTTTACTTCCAGCTTTATTTGATTGACTTCTTCAAAAAACTTTTCTCGCTCATCATCACTAAAATTACTAATTTCATCGTCTAAAGTTTTGATTATCTCTAGAGACTTGTTAACAATAATCTGATCAAATTCTGGGTCTTTTTTTACGTATCATTTGCAAAATTGCATTTGCGTACACTTTAATAATTAACTCTGCGTCTGACGTCATAGTAACGATTTTGACCAAGGTTTCTTTGTCATTGTAGTACATACCGAGATGTTTAAAAATATGTCGTTTTGAAAAACTATCATATACATTTTTGTTTCTTTTTATTTTTATTTCTTAGTTTCCGCTAGTTTGTCAAGACGAGTGTGATTTTCGTTTATTCGTCTTTCTTCCAATGTTTTTCCACTATAAACTCGTGCTTTTATTAAGTCTGATTTTATTATAAAATCTATGTTATACCAATCAAGCTCTAGTAATATTTTTTTAAATATAATTTCAACTTGTTTTTGTTCTTCTAGACAATCATCAGGATGACAGTATCTGCTTATAATGTCAAAGTTTTCTATTGCTTTTTTCAGTTGTGATCCTCGCATATGCATAACGCGAATAAAAGTATAAACATAATCTGACCGTATAAGTTTGTTAAATGATTCGATGCCAAGTTTTTTCAAACCTTGTAACTCTTTTGCTATGTTATTAACAGCTCCAACATCTATTTTAGGGTTAAAAATATTATCATAAAATTCTTTCGCAACGGTTATAATTGATGGTTCTGACATTATTTTATAGCATTAGATTAAATTTGATCATCGAGTGTGTATATTTGAAATTCTGTCAGTCCTGGAAACGGACGTTCAGCAGCAATAACATAAACTCGAAAATACAAGTACTTGTTAACAGTGTTTTCAGTCGGAATCGTAAAATATTGTGTTGTTGAAATGTAAGTGTCTGTTGTGCTATACAATGTTGCCCAATTAATATCATCATTTGATCCTTCCAATCACCAATTATAAATTTGACCAACGCTAGGATTTAATCGGCCTCGCAAATGAAATTGCCAAATAGCAACTGCAGTAGGACATTTGATTTTGATCCAAAAATTTTCAATTTCTCCGTTGGTCATCCATTCATGTCTATCAGAGAAAGCGTAATGAGGATAATTTTCAGGATAATATGCTGATGCGCTTACCTCAAGCCCAACTCGATTGTCAGTTGCCTTAAACAATATTGGAATATACCCAACATTATTTTTGGTTCGTTTTACACTCCTAAACAGACTGTCAACATACGCTTTATTTGTCAGATCGTTAAGGTTCACTGGAGCGTAAGTCGTCACTATCTTGTTGGCTTTCATGTTTATATTCCCTGACATCGGTCCACCGGATTTCTTAAAATATGAGTTAAGTTCTTCTTTTAATTGAGCATAACTAATAGCATCAGTGTTATCAGATGGTGCGGTTGCAGGTAAACCAGTTATTTTTGAATTTAACATGGACAGGTCACCTGTCATTGTATCACCGACTTTGTTAAGCTTATTATCGTCAACAGATTTGAGTTGTGCATAACTTACAGCTTGTGTTTGATTTAAGTTTTCTGGCGGATATACAATCTCTAAATTTATAAAAAAAAAATTCCTAACTTGTTGATATTACCTGTAACTGTCCCACCTATTTTATCAAGTTTGTTATCATCAACATACTTCAACTGTAAATAACTTACCGCTTGAGTTTGATTTAAGTTTGCTGGTGGATACCTGGTCTCCAAATTTATAATTTTTTTCCTGACATATCTAAGTTGCCGCTTAAAATTCCTCCTGTCAATGATAGTTTATTATTGTCGACTAATTTAAGTTGTGCATAACTAACAGCTTGTGTATTAACGACATTTATTGGCGGATAATCTTTTTCTAAATCTAGTACTCGTTGATTTGACATAAACAGGTTTCCCGTCATTGTGTCGCCTGATTTTTTCAGGAAACCTGATAAATCAAACTTACCATCTGTTATTGTTGTACTTACAGCTGATGAATCTCCTACTAATGTTCCAAATTTTGTATAATAGCTCATTATTTATTTATTGTCTGACAATTTTTTTATATAACATAAAATTGTATAACAATAATGGCAAAATCGTCGATATTAAACTTTGATACAGAGCGGTTGGTGAAACATAACATGAAAACGAACTTCCAGATTGTCATTATCTTATTGTTGGAAGAACTGGATCTGGGAAAACAAACTTGCTTATGAATTTACTTCTCGGAGATAATTTTAATTACGATCGAGTTTATATTTACACAATTAATCCACAACAAGATAAGTACGAGCTACTTAACAATTACAATGACAAACTTCGTGATGATCTTGAGGCTGATGAAGATATTTTTATTATCGAACAACCAGAAGAACTTGCTCCAGTTAATCAACTTGATTCGTCCGAACACAAGATAGTTGTTTTTGATGATATTCCGCTAAACAACGAAGAAATGAATAAAATAAGATTATATTTTTCATTATAACGTAATAAAAAATGTAATTCTATTGATCTCGCCCAAGGTTTTTATAATGTTGACAGATTTATTAGGCGAAATACTGGTTGTTTTATATTATTTCCAGGACTTGACAATGTTGACGTTAGAAATATCGTGAACGAACAATGTGGTGATGTAACAAAAGATAAATTTATTGAATTATATCATAAAGCGACGGCAAATAAATATGACTTTTTTTGTTTGATAAATTAACAAATGATACGAGTAAAATGTTTCGCTGTTGTATTGAAAAATATCTACAATAATGTTTATAGAAAACAGTATATAATTAATGGAAAGACAAGCAAAGTACAGAAAACATATGGAAAATCTAAAAAAAACTTGTTAAATCTAAAGCTGAACTTAGGCAGACGATCCAACAAGCACGACGTGGTCAAGCGGCTGCAGCAGAAACAGCAGCAACAATTCTCAAACCAGTTACTGAGGCTTTACTTGGAAAACAACCTGAAACTAAACCACTATCAGAAGAAGAACTTAAAAAATTACAAGAAAAAGGTTTACTCGGATTAGTTAAAGAACAACAAGAAGCAGCTGCTGGAAGAATTATTGAAAGATCTGAAGAAGAAATAAGAAAATTAGCTGAGTCACTTGTAGCAAATATCGCTGATCCTGCTGCAAGACAAGCTGAACTAGATCGGCTAATTAATAATCCACTAGCGCTTCAACGAAGATTAACAGGTTTAACCACACAGGAGATTAAAACTATTTTAACAAATTTATCAGAAAAATTAGAAGATATTGAAAAGGAGCAAGAAAGAATTGGCGAGTTGACGGTAAAATTTATGGGAGTTGAAGATAGAAGACGATGGTATATAAAACAAGCAAATAATGAGATAACAAGGAATGACTACGATAATTTTTTAGAGGAAAAAAAAATAAAAGATCTTGATAATATAAGTAAATGGAGTGATGAAGAATTTAACAAACTTATTGATAAATTAAATGAAATGATAATAGACGGTGCTACTGCTATAAATGAGTTAAACACAACCATAGAAGAGGAAAATATGCTTCAACTTTATGATAGGATGAGATATGGTATTATTGCTGCAGTAGTTGGAAGAACAGCACAAGCCAGTAGAGACAAAGCTTTTGGTACCGGTTGGAATTTTGAAAGAAATTTTTTTAAATTTGATGAAACTCGTGTAAAACAATATAGAGAAGAAAAAAAAGGAAAAGGAGTTAGAATATTTTCATCAGTTACTGAAATGATTGGCAGATTAATGTTATTGATATCATCAAAAGAAGCTGGAAATGTTGGTGCTGAAATTGACAATGAAATTATTGACATACTTGATAAATTGAGATCGGAAGATTTATTAACATCTGACGAATACGAAACTTTACATCGCGATTTAATCGTGGCGACTTAATTTTATAGAAATATAATAATCAATGTCAGCAACATTATTACTAGACTATAGCCAATCTGATAAAGATAGCGCAAATTTTTATGTAAAGTATATTCCGCCAATAGAACTAGATCGTGAAAAACAATATGAAATTGGACTAATTTCCTGTACTTGTTGGAATTCTATGGCTAATGTAAAAACTGGAGTAAATGATAATTTTGAATTTATTCATACTAGTCGAGATATTTTCGCACAGAAATTCATTAAAATTCCACAAGAAGCCTACAACATAACTGATCTAAATAAAACAATAAAAGAATTTATAACAACGGAAGAACTAATAGCAGAAAATGAAGGTATAGCTGATAGTTTTGAGCTTACATTAAATTATAATACGTAACAAGCTAGAATAACAATAAAACCTGGTATAACAGTTGATTTTACCAATTCAAAAAGTATCGCACCACTTATAGGATTTTTTCATAAAAGTTATACTGCTCCTGCTAATGAAACCAGAACGTATAACGGCGAACTGCTAGTAAATATAACTGATGTAAACACAATATTGGTAAATTGTTCTATTGCATCTGGATCTTACTCAGCTAAAGGTAGTAAAGGACAAACGATATATAGTTTTTCACCAGACGTTCCACCAGGTTCTCTTATGCAAATTAGTCCACGTCAAGTTATTTATCATCCGTTAAACGTTTAAAATCAAATAACAGAAGTAAATATGCAATTGACAGATCAGTCTGGACGACAACTGGATTTTAACAATGAAATTGTTACTTATTATTTACACTTACGCGAACAATAGTAAACATATTTCTAAAAGATTTGGTAATAAAATTATACAACCTCAGATATAATGAAACAGAAAAAAGTTTATCGACGAAAAATAGTAGGAGGATTTTTGGGAAATATATTTGCTAAAATTATAGAAAATGCTCCAGGAATAGCTCATAAAGATGCGCCAATTGCACTTGACGCATCAAAAGCTTTTGCAACTGGAGCTGCATCTGCTGCTGGAACTGCTGTTGGACAAAAAATAGCTGATAAAAGAAAAAGACCAACAATCAAACAAGCTATTTCAGAAATCGCACCAACAAAAGAAACTCAACGCGCAATGATAACAACAACAAGAAAACTTTTATCACCGAAAGGAGAACAAATTATACAAAAATTAATATCTAAAGCAACAACAACAGAACAGCTTCGCTATCGTTAATGACAAAATTTTGTATAACCTAATAAATAAGAAAAATGTCTGTAAAAAATTATCTCGATTTAGCAGAAACTTATGACACAGACGACACAGTAACAGAATTTGAATATATTGAGTATCTCGATGAAAATTCTAACGAACCTAATAATGCTGGCCCCAGAACATTTAAAACTCGAGACGATGACGTATTTCTACTGCCTCATAAAGCAATGTTGGAAGTTCGTGGCCAGATTATGACAGTAGCTGTTCCACCTGCCGCAATTCCAGCTAACACAGAAATATCTCTTATAAATGATGGTTGGTGTTTATTTAAAAGTGTTAAATATCAGCTGGCCAATCAAACTGTCGAAGATATTTCGAATCACTTACAAGTTGCAAGTACAATCTTAAATATTATTTCGTTTTCCGATGATCACTCCAAATCAACTGCAACTAATATGATGTGGTTTAAAGATACTGGAGCTGGTGCAGCTGCACCTGGTGAGTTTTTCTTGAGGAGAACTTTTGCTCATGGAGCTAATGCTGCTGCAGATGCTGTAATTGTAAGAGATTTTCTTATTGCTAATGCTGTCAATTTTGATATAGCCGCACCAGATGCAGCTGCTGATGAAAACGCTACAAGAGTCTCAGTTACTGCTGCTTGCAATAATCTTGGTATAGCCGCACCAGATGCAGTTGCGGACGGTGTTGCAATGGCAAATTTTGTTAATAATTTAGTTACTATAAGAAATAAACGTTATAATGAGGGTTATGTTAAGAGAAAGGCACTTGCAGCAGAATCACGTCAAATTACAATGATGCTGCCACTAAGTACAATATTTGGCTTTTGCAGGGACTATAATAAAGTATTTCGTGGAGTTAAACATACGCTTATTTTAACTCAATCAGAACAAAACGACTGCCTGTTTAGGTCAGGTGGAGATAATTTACAGTTTATCATAAACAAACTTGCGCTGTGGATGCCACGAATAACACCGACAGTTTCGAAATCACTCGAATTAGATGATATTCTCAAAAACCGCACAAAGAAGATTCATTTTCAGCAACATAAAATATATCAAACAGCAGTTCCGAATACCACAGACTACACATGGCGAGTCACAACGACGTCGACTGAACAAAAGCCACGGCAATTATTTGTTGTATTTCAGCAACAAGCGCGACGTAATAACCAACAACAAAATAATGCGATATTTGATAATGCTGATGTTAGACGAATATATGCTAGAATAAATTCAAAGCAATACCCGGAGCGAGCGATAGAATGTAATTTTGCAGATGACGCTAATACAAATATTACTCGACCTTACATGTATCTTCTGGACGCATTGCAAAAATATCAAGATGTTGGAGACGGATCTCAGATATCAGTAGAGGAATTTCGTACACTTTATCCGATATTTTATTTTGATGTTAGTAAACAAAATGAAAGAGATGCAATTTCAGCTGCTGATATTGAAATTACTTGGACGCTCGGAGCAGTTCCAGCAGCGCAGTTATATATATATATATGTGTTAGTGATCAGCGACAGAACTATTACGATTGACTTTGTTGGAGGTAAAATGTCGGTACAAGTTTAAAGTGCTTTGCACTTTACTTTAAGTTTAATCTGTAACTTTAATAATAAGATGACAAAAAATATTGTAAAAGAAATATATTTGACAGATGGTCAAGTTAAAAAATTAGCAGCTGCTGTTGCAAAGAAAGGGCAAGTATCATTAAAGGTCAACCCTAACACCAAAGGTGTTTTAGGTACTTTAATAAAATTAATGTTAACCAAAAAAACAAGTAAATAAATACGATCGCAAAAAACCTTTTGTTTTAAATTTAAGTGCTGCACAAATAACTGCAATGTCCCACCGCATTGCGGGGGAAGGTGGTTTCTTCGGTCCGGCACTATCTGTAAAGGCCAGAACGTTAATACCTAAAATTTTGCCAGTGTTAGGTACATTAGGATTAGCAGCAGCATCAGGAGCAGTATCTGGCGCAACGAAAAAGGCAGTTGAAGGTCATGGAATAAAGAAAATTTTCGTTTAACTTTTTAGTTTAATGTTTCGTATGAATGTCGATGGTAACAATTTTGCAAGTTTAATTTTATGTGACTGATAAATATAATGCCTAAACGAAAAACAGCAAAAAGAAAGACAACAACGAAAAGAAAGACAACGACGAAAAATAAGACACAACCGAGGAGAAAAGGTGGATTTATTCCAATAGCTCCATTACTAGCAGGATTGGCAGGAAGTCTATTGCCAAATCTGTTAGGAGTAGGACGAGGACTAATGTTGCCAGGAACAAAGAGATGAAGTCTGCGTTAAGTAATTTTGATATACTTAACAAACTAAAAGAAGTAAAAAATTTCAATGGAGTTTATTCTAAAGATGAACTTATGACGCTAGCGTCTCCAGGTTCGTGTGTTATAAATATACAAGATTTCAATGACGGATCTGGTACACATTGGGTAGCTGTTTTTGATAACAATTATTTTGACTCGTTCGGAATTCCACCAAGTGAAGCAATAAAAAAATATATGAGTAGAATTCAAGAGACAAAATCTCCAGAGACGAAGTCTCTTGCGAAAATAATAAATTATTCGTCTAATCAAATTCAACCAGTTGGAACTTCTGCTTGTGGATACTATTGCGTAATGTTCATTAAACAGATGACTGAAAATCCAGATTTTTTAAAGTTTATTTTGCAATTTGACAAACAACCTTCTCACGCTAATGATGAGATTGCATTGAACTTTTACAAAAGTTTTATCTAAACTCACTGATATACAATGTCAACATATTGTCTTAAGTGTAAAACTAAAACAGAAAATAAAGATGAAAAAACAGAAAAAACAAAAAATAATAGAATAATGCTGAAAAGTATTTGTGCAATCTGTGGAAAAAGAAAAAGTATGTTTTTGCCAGCAACAAAGTTGTCCGGAGCGGGTTATCCAGAAATTATTTTAGTATATGATTAATAAATAAATGACATGCGAGTGCGATTGTGATAGAGATTTAGGTCTGGAGCAAAATAAAATTGTTACATATTGTCAGAAATGCAACAACAGAAAATAATTGGAACAGGTATAGATATACATAAATTCATTGGCAAATTGCCGAAACCAAAAGGCGGTTGGACATTGCCAGGCCATAAATATACTGGACCTTATAATCCTCTTGATAAGCAACTTGACGAAAACGATAATCCGCTGCCAGGACAAGAGCCTTACAATCAAGTTGATGCAATAGCAATGCGCCATGATATCTGCTACAGAGATATTGAACTTCCAGACAGCGAACAAAATAAGCATAGCTGCGATAAAGTAATGCTAGACGAACTTCGTGATATGAAACCTGTAAATATGCGAGAACCTGTTGACCGAAGGCTGGTCCAGAGTTTTATTGGAGCAAAATATAAATTAGGTCTCGGTAAAAAAGAATTATATGATGATCTTGCCTCAGAGACGCTAGCGCTAGCGTCTGAGCTACATAAACCTAAAAAAAAAAAAGTTTCCGCGACGTAAAGTTGTCGTAAATGCCGTTGATCACATCTGGGCGATAGATTTAGTTGATGTCTCAAATCTAGCTCAGTTTAACGTTAGCGCCGATGGCGCTCCAAAGAGATATCTTTTTCGTGTTGTAGATGTTTTTAGTAAATACGCGTTTAGTATACCCGTTTCGGATAAAACAGGGACATCGATTACTGATGCGCTAAAACAAATAATAACAACTACAGAAAGAAAAACCAAATAGAATCTGGACTGATCATGGAGCAGAATTTAAAAAAAAAAAATTGAACAGTTTTTAGAGCAAAATAACATTAAAAAATATGTCACAGGAAATGAGGGAAAAAGTGTCATCGTTGAAAGATTTAATCGCACGCTCAACGAAAAAATACACAAATATTTAACAGCTAAGAATACGAGTAAATATATTGACAATTTACAAAAAATTGTTGACGAGTATAATAACACGAAACACAGATCCATTTCGCTAGTCAAAAGAAAAATGTCACCAAATTAAATATTTGAACAAAAATAAAATCGTATTTTATATTTCTTTGTTGTCCAGTTATTTTTACGTTTAAAAAGGGTTTTATAAGCTGCCAAAATATTTGATGCTCTGTGATAGTAAAATTAAATTTTATTATTTTTTTAGCAATATGGTACTTAACATCATATCGCCCAGTTGTTGGTCTGCTTAATTTTTTTTTACTAACAACAACATCATCTTCTTCTTCATCACAGTTATGCAAAATATCATTTTCAGTATAACCAACAAATCTGTCATTAGTAATATTTTCTAAAGTAAATTTTGAAACTGAAACAAAATCTCCCGAATATAGTTCAGCCAGTCTCTCAATTAAGTTCATTATTATAATAATCTTTTATCTAATTAATAAATAATAAGATGTTCGGAGAAATAAAATATCATCAAAGAGTTAATATATTAAATCACAAAGAATTAGCTGAGGCAATTCGAAATTGTTTGTTGGGACATAGTTTTTATTTTGTTGATGTTATGATAACATTAGGCGAATCTGACAAATTTTTATTAACAGTAGCAGAAAAAATAAAACTTGATACAAATAAAATGATGACATTACGATTTAATCGTGACGATATTATGTAATTTAGTCATAATTGTCTTACTCGAAATGATATAGAAAATATCATCAGTTATCGTATTTAAAATTAAATCTATCAAATGTCAACATTGACGTTGCTGATTTTGTTACATTATCAGCTACAAATTTTACTACACTTGAATTAATTTTATGATATTTTGCCGCAGATGCCATTGATTTAAATTTCATTTCTTCTCCAGTTTCAATATTTATTGAAATTATTTGTTTCGCCGGATTTTTAAAATTAGAACCATCAAAACCGGCTCCACGTCTTGTGTTTTCTTTTGGCGTAACCAATTCTAAATTTTCTAGACGATTATCTGTTTTAATACCATTTTTATGATCAACAACTAAACCATTAGGTATTAGTCCTTTCTGCATTATCGCCTTTTACTGAAATTAATACACCAGCTGGTGTTGATATGCCAACAGATTTTTTAGATTCTATATTAATAACAGAACCTAACATATTTGCTGCATATAAATTGTACTTTGGGTATACATGATAAAATTCTTGCTCTTCTGCCGTCAATGTCAGATATCTCAAAATTTCTGTCATTATACTATAAGGATTTTCATATCTCTAATTAAAAAAATTCAATTAAATATAAAATATTACTATAGATATATATAATGTTAAAATTGCGAGATATTGCTAAAAAGAACATTATCAAAACAGAAAAAATTGCTTCAGCATTTTCAGGCTACGATAATAGTTACAAACTTGATGATTAAAATATTTTAGCAAATTTGAATTCCACAAGTTTATTTCATCTTTTACAACCTGTTATAGCTCAAGAACTTGCGGCTCATAAAGTATCAAACTTATAGTACAATATCATACGATTTTATCAAAGTTACAAGCAGTTAATGATGTACTTCAAGTAATTTTTGAAAGAAAAAGTTTTGACAGCGAAATTTCAGAACCATATTTAACAGCTAAATCGAGAAAAATATTAACTGGAACAGAAATTGCCATGGTCGCCGATGAAATACATCAAGAAATAAACAAAAAATTAGAAGAATTTACTGCATCAGGATCAGGTTGGAAATTCGAAATGATAAAAGAAGTTTTATTTCACACAGCAAAATATAACGTACTTGGCGGTAGTTTGTACGTCGATCTCCCTCAAAAAATTAAAAACAAAAAATGCTGTATAAATGTCAAAAACAACGATAACAGATGTTTTCAATGGTCTATTCTTTCTGCGATGTTTCCAAAAGAAAAAAATGCTGATCGTGTTAACAAGTATTTTCCATACAAAGACGAACTAAATTTTAATGGCATTGACTTTCCAGTAGCAGAAAATCATATACCAAAGTTTGAAAAACAAAACAGTATCTCAGTAAATGTTTTCGGACTAGATGAGCAAGAAAATGTTTACCCGAGATATATCTCAGAAAATGCTACACAAAATACAATAAATTTATTATTTTATCAGGGACATTATTGTTGGATAAAAAACTTTAACGGCCTAGTTGGCAGACAGTATAGTAAAAATAAAAATAAAAAATATTTCTGTTATAAAAGTTTACAAGGTTTTTCTGGCGATGGAATACTGCAAGAGCATCTCAAATACTGTGTCAACGTTCAAAAAATAACTACGCCTGGCGAAAAAGAAAAAATATTAAAATTTTAAAATTATGATCATAAACTAAATATTCCTTTTGTTATTTACGCTGATTTCGAGTGTCTACTCGTTCCTATGGTTGGAGCAGAAAATAATCCAAATAAATCAAGTACTAGAAAAATACAACAACATATTCCTTGTGGAGTAGCTTATAAAGTAGTTTGTTGCGCTAACGATAAATTTTCAACTCCAATAAAGTTATATAGAGGTGAAAATCCTGCCGTATGGCTATTAAAAAATTTAATAGACGAAGTTAATAAAATTTCTAACAGATTATTTAAAACAGCTCCGATGAAAATAACGTCTAAACAACATCTCGATTTTAATGAGGCAGTTAATTGTCATGTTTGTGAAAAGTTGCTGGTAGACTCCAACGCAGTCTGTGATAAGGTGCGAGATCATTGTCATTTGACCGGCCAATATCGTGGAGCAGCTCATAACAGCTGTAATTTAAAATTTCATGCTCCAGATTTTATTCCTGTAGTTTTACATAACTTTCGTGGCTATGACAGTCATATCATTGTAGAAGCTTTTGGTGATGAAAATATTAAAGCTAAACTAAAATTAAATAACGTAATAAAATGTATTCCAAATAATTTTGAAAAGTATATGTCGCTGACGCTCGGTAAATTACGTTTCATTGATAGCCTGCAATTTATGGCAGCATCATTAGATGAGCTTGTAAACAGCGCTGCAAGCGCCGGCAGTAGTTTCGCTAAACTAAAAAGTTGCTTTGGTGAAAACTATATCGATCTGACAAAAAAAGGTATCTTTCCTCACGAGTATCTCAACGATTGGAGCAGATTTGATGAAACTTCTCTTCCTGATAAAGATAAATTTTACTCGCAACTCAAAAATGAAAATATCACAGATGGCGAATACAAATATGCACAAGATATTTGGAATAAATTTAGTTGTAAAACATTTGGTGATTATCACGATTTATATTTGGAAACAGATGTTTTATTACTAGCAAATGCTTTTGAGAGTTTTCGTGAAGTTAGTCATACAAATTATGGATTAGACCCTTGTTGGTATTATTCAGCTCCAGGATTGTCTTGGGACGCTCTCTTAAAAACAAGTAAGATAGAACTGGATCTCTTAACAGATGTCAATATATTTAACTATATTGAAAAAGGTATCAGCGGCGGAATTAGCGTTATAACAAAAAAATATGCAGTAGCTAATAACAAATATCTGAAAAATTATGATAAAAATCTCCCATCTAATCATATTATTTATCTGGACGCTAATAATTTGTATGGCTATGCAATGTCAGAACCAATGCCATTTAGTGGGTTTCATTGGATAACTCCAGATCAATTTCTTAAAGAAACTGAAAAAGATTTACCTAGAAAAATTAATAATAATTTTTCCGATATTTCATACTTTGTTGAAGTTGATCTAGATTATCCTAGTTCGCTACATGATCTACATAACGACTACCCGTTTTGTGCAGAGTCTATGATGATTAATTATAGTTTATTATCACCTGAACAACGAGCAACGACAACAGCAAAAAATTCTATTCTTAATAA